>PVIY010051864.1:0-15470 GCA_004026745.1 Myrmecophaga tridactyla | reverse complement strand
TTGAAATGCTAGTGGTAAATGAAAGTGAGGGGTAAGGGGTATGTTATGTATAATCTTTTTTTCTCTGTTATCGTTTTATTTCTTTTTCTGTTGTCTTTTTATTTCTTTTTCTAAATTGATGCAAATGTTCTAAGAAATGATGAATATGCAACTATGTGATATTAAGAATTACTGATTGTATATGTAGAATGGAATGATATCTTAATCTTTGTTAATTTTTTTAAATGTTTTAAAAAAAAAAGTATTATGGGGGGAACATCCCCAATCACTCTAAACATAAGCCTAGTACCTCTTTACTTTAGATCAGTAGTGAAGTGCTACCTATTTATCCAGCTGTCATAATGAAAAAATTTTCTTCCTAGAAAATGAAATATCCTTTTCCAGCAGTTGTTTGGTTGTTTGGGCTGGGACTTGGAACTAGAGCAATTAAGTTCTGGTTTCAAGTTTGGCACTTCATGTATTATGATCTTGCATAAGGTTGCTTAACCTCTGCTTGTCCTAGGCTAGGACAATAAAAAAAGCCTTCTGCTAAGTATGATGTTTTTTAAGTGTCTGAATTTACTATTTCTGTCCTGTAATTTCAAAAGAATACAATTCCTTTAATTAAAAAAATCATTTGACAACATTTTTCTCATGCTAAAATTAAGAAACAATTTTTGCATTATGCAGATATTTTGAAAAACAGTTCGAACTTTCAGAACAAACAAAATTACCAATGTTTCTTCATTGTCGAAACTCACATGCTGAATTTATCGGTGAGTTTAAATTAATATCTCATTTAGAGTTTAACATTTTCCAGTAATCAAGCTATTTGCTAAAACTCCTTTCTGTTTTTAATTCATAGACATAATGAAAAAAAATAGAGATCGTTGTGTAGGTGGAGTGGTGAGTATAAAATCCGTTTTTAGTATGTGCTGCACAAAACCATCTCAGTTATGCGCTCAGCGATAAAGTTAAGATTCTTCTCCCATTATTTGGAAGACAAGTAAATCTGTCTTTTGAATCTGTGGGCCAGATATGATACAAATACAAGTCAGTTTTAATTACAAACAGTTCCGTTGTTCAAGATATAAAAATGAGTACAGAATTCTGTTTTGTTCACAAGAAAACTCCATGAGTTTACACCTACACATTTTAACAGTATGTGTAATTTTCTTTCCTTTGCCTCTTCCATGAACCATTCTTTAATGTTCTCCAATTTACATTTTGAGCAAACTATAAACTGTAATATTTTAAAGTATTTTAACATTTATTTCTAGTTTTCTTTCTGAATTTCTTGATCACCTGTTTGATTTACCGTTATCATTCTAGAGACTCATTATCTTCTCTGCAATTTCAATAGCTTTCCCACTTGGTCGTTTCAATCATTAGTCTTGAGGTGTTTCCCATAAATATTATTCACCCATCACTTTATTCTGAATCCACGATAGTAATTTTTTAAGGTTTTTTGAATCCTGGACTCTTCAAAAATCTGCCTCAGAAAATGCTTATATACATTTGTATATACAATTTCAGGAGACTCACTGGTCTTCAGTGAACAAGCTGTTATCCGGGAATATAAAATCACATAGTTATGTGGTGCCAACTAAGGAGAAAGGAAATGGCATTGAGCACTTACTGCATACCCTACTGTGTTGCTTTGACAGTTTCATATGTATGTTTTCTGCATTGCTATGGTATTCATATTATTGTGCATTTTAATCTGAAGTTTATCAAGCTTGTAGTTGGAAATGAGAGAGTCTTTAATGCCCTTGGGATTACTGATGGCACTTACTTCAACCTTCAGACTCTACCTCTTAGCCCATTTGATTTCTAAATAAGGATTTACTTGGATGATTCCGTAATAGTTATAAAAAATTAACAACAGCAACAATAAATCGTTTAAATGTTTTACTTTTATCATAAATTTCCAAATTAAAAACTGATAACTAATTTTCTGAAATGGTTTATAAGAAGTCACATTTAAAATTATTTTGTGATATTGATGGAGGCTATATTTTCTAGTCAGCTGGAAATGCTAAGGGAAAGACTAAACCCTTTATGAGCAGCTGTGTAACAGTTTTCCTTATTGACTCAGCTGACCTTACTTTTTTAAAAAAGGTTTCTTTTTAATTGTCTATTTTTGATTACCTAAATGCATCCAAAGTATGAAAACTGTGCTTTAACCCATGTGTCTTTGAAGGAAAGAAACACCATCCTCAGTCCTTTTTTGCCTGTTGAGGTGATATTGACTATATAACAATTTACATTTTTCTAGCAGCATTCTCACCTTTCGTAGTTGCAAATCTTAAAACTTGCCTCTTAAAAGACTTACTCTCTTCTAAAAAAAAAAAAAAGTCCTATAAAAGAAAAATGAACATTTTAAAATAAATATAAAATCATTTTATAATATTTCAAACCTTTCTTCATGCTGCTGCGTAAGAACACAGTCCTGTACTTTCTGTCCTCCCCCTTGCTGGAAGTATTTGCAATAATGTATTGCAGAGACATAAACACAGCCACCACAAAGAGAAAGTCTAGACAGCTAACTCCTTCTCACCTTATGTCAGTGTAGTGTACATTATGACAGGTTATAACCGTGAAATTTGATTTGAAAATAAAAACTGTAGGACCACCACATTTTAAACCTTATGTCCTAAAAACCCTTACATGCATCTACATTTTTAGTTTAGTAAGTCCAATGAATGTTATTTAGAATTTTGAAGAAAGTAATTATTTTAATAATATATTTTTCCTGTTCTTAGGTGCACTCATTTGATGGTACCAAGGAAGCAGCAGCTGCTTTGATTGACTTGGATCTTTACATAGGGTTTAATGGTTGGTACGTTCTTAGCGCGTCTTTAATTTTTATAGTAAGCAAACTTCTTAAATTGTTTTACAGTGAATTGATGATAAAGATTTCAGTTTATTTTTAGTAAAGTTTTTACATGTTTTGCATTGATCTTTGCTTGGGAATTTCAGTAATTATTTATGCAAGTAATTTAACAGTACATTACTATTAAAAGTTGAAGCTTTAAAGTTACACACTACTATATTCAAATAATGGAAAACAATTTGGGGTTGCTATCAATAGCTAGCTTTCTTTAGCAGCCCAGTTCATGCTCTTAAGTCATTTTACCCCTTTAACATGCGTTTATAGCATCAGATACAAATATACACAAGTTATGTCTAACTGAGGGAAAGGTTATATACTGTGACATACTCATCTTATATATCTGTATCAGCCAAGAAATTGAAACTCAAAGAAGTTAAGAAACAGGTATAAGGTTATTCATGAGTGTGAGAACCAGTACTGAAACCCATGTCCTCTGACTTCTTCATCTGTGACCTTTCCACTAAAATGCCACCCAAACCTCATGGACTCAGTAGTCAGCTAGCACAGCTAGGTACCTGGGCTCATTTTCTTCCAAATGCATAAGAACTTCCACCAGTGTCTTTTCACAGGACGTTAATGTAGCTCACAAAATGAATTGCAAAATAGTATGAGACTTGGTTCCCATCTTCAATGTTTCATTCCCTTAAAATTACTATTTTTCTGATGATATTTTCTTTTCTAAAATCTCCTTAGTAATAAGATTTACTTATTTTCTCTAAAGTTCAAGCTTATTGAAATGTCCAGATGCTTTCATTTCTTTAAAATAGTTATTAATTGTATTTACAATTAATGCAAAGGAATACATATATATGGATTGAAAAATCAATAACACTGAAAAGACTTACCAACAAATACCACAGTCCTCACAGCCTTTCCGTCCCCCAACTCTAAGTCTACCTTCCAGAGGCAACAACTTTGTTATGTATCTCCATATTTCAAAATAAAATGCACATATTATTATATCTTGATTATTCTCATTAAGGTATTTGAGGATTTTAGTTCTTATATCCAGTACTATCCCTGACCTCCAATATTTCCTCCATATCCCACTCAGTGTAGTCATTGAGAATAATGACTTAGTAACAATGTGTTATTGAGAGTGCTTTTTGGTTCTGTGAACATTCAGTGTTTTCATTATTATGTCTGTGAATATTTTTAATTCTTAAGCCATGTGGTGTAACAAGCTTTCATTTCTTTTCTTCTACTATTTTTATTTGCAAAGTATCTTGCTTTGTGTTTTCATTTATTTGGCTTTCTTCAAAATACAAAGCTCTCTTACACTTTCCACCAGTTCTGTAAAATGCCTTTATTTTTCCACATAAGGAAAACTAAGTAATTGGACAGTTCTATTAGTTCCAAACCCTTCCATCTTTCTTCATTAATTTGGATTAGTGTCTCTTTTGTGATCAGACTCATGTTTTTAAATTCCATCTATTCCTTTTTCTTCTTTTGGTAGAACACATCCTCCAATAGCTTCCTGAAAAGATATTTATGAAAGTAAAATTTTTTGAGACTTTGCATGTTTGAAAAATGAATTTATTCACTCTTCCTCTTGAAATTTATCTGGATAACAAAAAAAAAACACTTCCAACTGAATAGTTTTTCTGGGTATAAAATTTTAGGTTGGAAATCATTTTCACTGCAGATTTACACTATTCCTTTTTCAGCTTCCAGTGTTGATAAGAAATTGGTTGCTATTCTGATGTGACCTATTTTTTTTTCCTGTGGAGCTTTTAGTTCTTTATCTTTGGTATTAGGAAATTTCACAAAGATATGTTTTTCTTTGTTTTAGTTTTGTCATTAGATATTCTGCTTTCCACTGGCCCCATCTAGTTGGAGGCTCATGTTCATCAGTCCTGAACTTAATTTTTGTCTGTTCAATCTTTGAACCTCCCAAGGCTGATATTTGATATCTTTTTTCCCCTATGCTTTCCATATTTATTTTGTTTTATGAGTCAAAAAAAGTGTTTTATCTTTCTACCTCTTTTATGAAACTTACTTCAACTTTGTTTTTAATCTCTAATAGTTCCCTTGTCCTGTCTTTTTTCATGCCATAGTCTTAAAAAAGGCTGGTTCTGATTAAAGATGCCAATCTAGACAGACATTTCTTTCCTACCACTCCCCTAAATTCTACTAAAATAAAATTATATATATACTGAGAAAGGAAGGAACTTACTCAGGTAAATGAAAAAAGGTAGAGTTTTACCAATGGAGAATGTACTGTAGATATCTGGAAGATAGGTGAAACTGGTAGAGAAAGCTTAGACTATACCAGCAAAAGGCTTTAGAGCAGATAGAAATAAGTCTACCAGACAGAAATCCCAGAGAGGCTTTGGGTTTAGAATTAGTAAGAAATTGGGCCAAAACAGGGTAATTAATTGAAGGACTCTGTATAAGACAGATATTGTTCCATATAACACTTTCGTCCATAGAGTACAAAAGCAGGTAGCATTTAAGCCTAGAGGAAAATTAAGAATCTTTTCTTCAAGAAAACTAGATAAATCCCCAGAGGAAAGTATTTAGAAAATTAACACCCTAGCAATCCCTATCCTGTCACCCTAAAATGAACTTACAAGTCAATATGCCCAGTCCTAGTCCATCTCAATAAAATCCCAGTTAGAATCCCTACTCAGAAGAGAAAACAGTCCTACTTACACAGGTGCAAAGGAAACCCGATACTGGTAGCCCACGCTCCTTAATATAAATGAGTGGCCAAGGACCACCTAACTGATGAGGGTGAAAGAGAAAGACCAAGATAAATTTTAAAAAACCAACTCCAGAAGAAACATAATTTGGGGGAAAAAACTCTATAAAAGACCTAATATAGTGAGATCTAACATAGTGAGAGATCTTACATCTATAAAATATGAACAGAATGCTATGAGAAAAATAACAAAAGAATAAGCACATCTTCAAGATTAGAAATTAAGGTGGGTAGTAGTCACCATTTGAATAAGCTAGGGAATCAACACATTCAACAGAAACATTTTTCCTATACAAACTACCACAGGGTACCAAATAGTAGACATGGAGAATTATCTCTATGTAGAAGTTTTCTAGCTAATAAATGAAGGATTTATAGAATTATAACGTTCTACATAGGCATTGAGCATCCATGGCCATTTCACATCACAAGAAAACAATCTCATGTTATGTCTAGATGGAATATCACACCACCACTTATAGTTTGGCCAGAAAGAAATCTAACAGGGTACACGGGTGGTTCAGTGGTAGAATACCTGCCTTCCATGTGGGAGACCCAGGTTTGATTCCAGGACCACGTACCCCCCCCCAAAAAAAAAAGAAAAAAAGAAAAGAAAGAACTCTGACAATCTGATCAAGCATCTAGACGAAACTACCAATGTTAGAAGATACAGAGGATGGAGGAACCTACTTAAACTGTAACACAGAGTTGAAATCAACAAAATCAAGAATGTAGGAAATTCTCAAAAAATAATTTATATGGGAGAAAAAAGAGATACAAGAGAACTTAATAGGCCAAAAGACTTAAAGGACATCAACCAATCACAGGGTGTGAACCCCACTTGGATCCTAATTCGAACACACTTAAAATAATGTAAGCCATTGAGATAATGGGAAATTTGAATACTGGATATTTTATGATTAAGGAATTAGAGATTTTTAAGACCTAATAGTATTGCAGTTTTTTTTTTTAAGAATCCTTATGGGGGATTGTAGGAAGCTGGTGAACTAGGCCAGGATTGAATTCCTCCAGCAGAACAACCATGAAACAGGCAAGAACTGTCTGAAGCAACTATTTTGAAACTCTGGAGTCTAGTAGAACATTATACAGCATCAACATCCAGGCAAGATGGGAGGAAGAGTCTGATAAATTAGAATAAAGACCAGTAAATTGCTCCCTTCCTGCAGCTGTTCTGGTGCCCATTCTCCCACTCTCTAGGTGTCTACACAGCCCCTGGCTAGCTCCCTGGTGACAAAAGGGACATAAAAAAAAATTCACTTCCCCATGATCAGTGGTGGGGCATGGCCAATTGCTGATCATAGCTTTAGATTAGCAACATTAGCTAGTAGCTGGGGGCTCAAAGCAGCCATTGTTCCAGCTTACCCTGGACAAATGCAGTTGAGGAGACTTAAAGGCTATGGTTCCTCAGAACTGCAGGGGACAATTCAATGACGGCATCCTCTGGCACGTCAAGAAAGGGCAGCTTTGGGGAGCCTTAGAAGAACCTGACACCCTTTCCTGATCCCCTCCCTAGGACAGTTTAGAGCCAGTCTGTGCTCCCATCCTGGGGCCCTGGCCTTATTCCAGGTCTGGGAAAAACTGATTTGTGAAATTCTTCTCTGGAGTGCCCCACCCTCCCAGAATTGGCCTCCAGGCAAAAGCAGTTTGAGACTAAAAGAAAAACAGTGTAAGAAACCATGGAGACAAATGGTCTAGGGCAAAGGATTACCCCTTTTAGTTCCTGGGAAACAAAGGGGTCATTCAAACTACTGTAAATAGGGAAACTCCAAAATAACTAACAAGCTTTGTTAGTTTCTGGGCCAGAATAAGACACAGGCCCAGAAAAGACAAGGAGAACCCTGTACTATGCATTCTCCTTTGGCAAACTTTCCTGATAGGACTGCTGGTAACAAAATAAGAAACAGACATCTCAGGAAATAAATCTGGAGTTAACATATATGTACAGTGTGCAAGAACTGTACAAAGCAGACAAACAAGAAATGATGGCCCATCAAAACGAAGAGTTTCTTAGAAATCCTGAAAACGCCAACAAAGAAGACCAGACTCTGGGCATAACAAACAAAAACTTTTAAATAAGTAATTTTAAAAATGGTCAAAGAAAAAAAAATTAAACTAAAAAAATGCTCAGAGACATGAAGGATAATACAGAGAACTAAAGGCTATCAGGAAAATAATGAATTTACAATGTGAGAGTGTTAAAAAGATAGAAATTTTAAAAAAGAACCAAATGGAACTACTGGAGTTGAAGATCACAATAATTGAAATAAAAAATTCCCAGGACAGAAAAAATTCCCAGCAGATTGGAGCTGGAAAAAAAAAAAAAAACTCAAAGACAATATAAATGAGCCAGGCTGTGAAGCAGAAAGAAAAAAATTATAAAAAGTGAAAATAACCTAAGGGACCTCTGGGATTCCATCAAACATAATAATATATGCATTTTGGGAGCCCCAGAAGGAGAAGAAGAAGAAAGGGACAGAATATTCAAAGAAGTAATGACAGGGAACTTACCATACTTGGCAAAAGACAGGGATATGTACATCCAAGAAGTCCAGAGAATGCCAAACAGGATAAACATGAAGAAAAACACAGCCCTTCATTGAATGATGAAACTATTGAACTCAAAGGATAACAAGAGAGTTCTGAAAGTTGCAAGAGAAAAACAAATTTGTTAGGTACAAGGGAATCCTAAAACAGATTGAGTGCTGGTTTCTCATGAGACACCACAAAGGCAAGAAGGCAGTGAGTTTTAAATAAAGTGCTGGAAGAAATCAACTGCTATCTAGAATTTAATATCTGGCAAAACTGTTTCAGAAATGAGGAACACATTAAGACAGTCTCAGATAAGCAAAAGCTAAAGGTGTTAATCACTGCTAGATCTGTACTACAAGCAATACTAAAGGAATTTCTTAAGACTTAAAGGAAAGGACACTAGACATAAAGGAATAAAAACCTCCCCAGTAAGGTAATTATTTCATAATTATAAATACCAGTACAATTGTACTGTACTTTTGGTATATAATTCTGCTTTACTACCTACAGTTGCAAAAATGAAAATGCATAAAAAGTAATGATATATCTGTGGTTACAATGTACAAGAAATAATTCATAACAAGTTTAAAAAGGTTACAGTGTACAGGATATAATTGATAAGTTGAAAAAAACATGGGGAGACAGTGAGGTATAGGAAATGTATATGCTATTGAAGTCAAGTTGGTATCAAACTATGATTCTCATATATTCAGGATGTTAAATTTTAACCTCATGGTAATCACAAGAAAATATGAAAAATATATCCAGACAGAAAAGGTACTCAATATGGTATAACACATAAACATAAAAGTAGGCATTAATGGAAGAATTGAGGGTCAAAAAAAGGTTTAAGACTTACAGAGACAAATTACAAAATCTTACATTGTCAGTACTGACTCTGAATGTAAATGGATTAAACTCTCCAAACAGCAAAGATTGACAAAATGAATAAAAAAAGAATGACCCAACTATGTACTGTCCGCAAGAGACTCAGATTCACAGACTAAGTAGATTTAAAAGTGAAAAGATGGAATAAAATATAATACAGAAGTAGTAACCAAAAGAAAGCTGGAGTACCTATAACTAATATCAGCTACAATAGACTTTAAGGCAAAAGCAATTTTGAGGACAAACATGATCATTATATACTAATAAAAGGACCAATTCAACAAGAAGACATGACAATTATAAGTTTCTATGACCTAACAGCATAGCCCCAAAAGAAAGGAAGCATATACTGACAGATTTGATGGGAGAAATTGACAGTTCTGCATTAATAGTAGGAGACTTTAATATACCATATTCAGTACTGGACATGACATCTAGATTGAAGAAATACAAGATTTGAATGATAGCTACATCAACTAGACCTAACAAGCAAATACAAAAACACTTTCACCCAATAACATTCTCCAGGAGAGATCATATGCTGGGGCACAAAACAGGTCTTTATAAATTTAAAAACAATGAAATTATTCAAAGCATTTTCTCTGACCAAAATGGAATGAAGCTGGATCTCAATAACCACCAAAGAACTAGAACATTCACAAATACATGGAGATTAAGTAACATACTCTTAAACAACCATTGGGTCAAAGAAGAAATTGCTAGAGAAATCAGTAACTATCTGGAGAAAAATGAGAACACAACTTATCAGAACCTATGGGATGTGGCAAAGGCTGTGCTGAGAGGGAAAATTATTGCTCTAAATGCCTAAATTAAAAACAAGAAAGAGCAAAAATGGAGGACTTAATAGGAGGTAAAGCTTCCTAAACTTTACACCCAAAGCACAAGCACCAAAAGAAATCATAGATAAATGGGGACTCCTCAAAATCAAATGCTTCTGCACCTCAAAAGACTTTGTCAAAAAGGTGAAGAGGCAGCCAACTCAATGGGAGAAAATATTTGGCAGACAAAGGTTTGATTTCCTGTATATACAAAGAAATCATACAACTCAACAAAAGAACAAACAACCCAATTATACAGTGGGCTAAAAATATGAATAGGCATTTTTCCAAGAGCAAATACAGATAGCTCAAAAGCACATGAAGAGATGCTCATTTTCATTGGCTATCAAGACTATAATGAGATACGACCTCACACCTATAAGGCTGCTATTAAACAAACAGGAAACTATAAATGTTGGAGAGGAGGTGGAGAAACTGGGACACTTAGGCACGGCTGGTGGGAATGTATAATGGTGCAGCCACTATGGAAGTCTGTTTGGCAGTTCCTTAGGGAACTAAATACTGAGTTGCCCTATGACCCAGCAATAGTACTACTTGGTATATACCCAGAAGAGCTGAAAGCAACAACAGACATTTGCACACTGATGTTCATAGAAGCATTATTCACAATAGCCAAAAGATGGAAACAAACCAAATACCCATCAACAGACAAGTGGATCAACAAAATGTGGTATATACATATGATGGAATATCATGCAACAGTAAGATAAAATGACATCCTGAAGCACAAGATGGATGAGCCTTAAGGACATAATGCTGAGTGAAGTTAGCCAGACACAAAAGGATAGATACTGTATTAGTGAGTCTTACCTTTATGACCATCATAAAGGTACAATCAGAGGCTTATAATACAGAAGATAGGGGACTTAGAGATACATAGAAGCTACAGATGGGTGAACCATTAGCTAATGAGGTTGAACTCCAATGTAAGGGAATAGATAGGAGTGAAGGTTATTCTCTAGTGGGTCTAGAAGTAATACTACCATATTGACGATGAACAAGAAAGAAAGGGGATGTATAGACCTATGTGTCCCACTGATTCACACTAGAGATATAAATTAGTTCCTGCAATAAATACTTCAAAGATACAATTCTTGTACAAAGAGTGTTTAAGTCCAGGGTGCAGGAGGAAAACTGTTATTGCATACTATGAGCTATGTTCAAAAGGAAACCATCAGCACTACCACAGCAACAACAGAGGTAAATAATGGAGGGAGGGACAAGAGTTAAGAGGAGGTTTAGATTTCCTATTTGGCAAGGGTGTGTTTATTGGTTTTCTTTATCTTGGAAACAAATTATCTAAAATTGAGAATCTTGGTGGACTGTGGACTTGGGGCCCTAAACATGATGCCCAATGAATGCAGGTGGCTGAAGGATGCACTGGCGGAGAAGTAGGTTGGCGAACAATGGTGTATACTTATGAACAAAGGTTGTGCTGCTACAAAAAGGAACAAAGTTGTGAGGCATGCAACGATGTGAATGAGTATGTGGGATGTTTGGTGAGGCAAAATAAGCCAGAAACAAAAAACAAACAACAATGGTATGATCACTTTTAAAAAATGCTTATAAGAAAACAGGGGCCTATATTGTAAGCTTTTAGAGCAGACACATTAAGTCCAGAGTGGTGATTATTTCTTGATTTTGAGAGGCTGTTTTATGTATATAACCTGATATTTAGAGATAAGAATGAAGCTGAACAGGCTGGGGTTAAAGTAATTCAGAACATAGTGGTAAGAAAGACAGTGCCTATATTTTAAAACCACACATGCTCTTGGAGATGAATGGAAGAAAGTTTTATTTGGTCTGAAATAAAATTTTCTGTAGTGCATAATCTAATTCAACCTATCTGCATAGCTTATTTGAACAACTGAAACACAGGGAGCACAGAATTAGAAAGAGGTCCTTTAATCCTGTAGAGATTATTGTAATGCCTGAATATAAGCTAGACTATATTAAGCAGATAATCAAAAAGTATTGGCAAAGTCCCCTGAGGGATGGGAGAAAGAATATGGAACTATTAATCCTTACCATCAGGGAATCCCCTGATACTGTGTCAAATTTTCGGAACACGAAAATCAATAGGCCATGCCCTCAGTCTTGAGGCTTACTCTTGTGAAGCTTATGTAGGTAGTGGAGAAGCTTAGACTACCTGTAGTCATGCCTAGGAGTTATGTCTGGAGGACCTCTGTTGTTGCTCAGATGTGGCCTTTTAGTCTCTCTAAGCCCAATTCTGCAAGTGAAATAATTGCCCTTCCCCCTACATGGGACATGGCACCCAGGGGTGAAAGTCTCCCTGGTGATGTGGGAGATGACTCCCACGTGGGTTATTGAGATCCACCAGGGATGAATCCAGACCTGGTACTGTGGAATCAACAATTCCATCCTGACCAAAAGAGGGAAAAGAAATGTAATTAATAAAATATCAGTGGCAGAGAGAGTTCAAATAGAGTCGAGAGGCTACTCTAGAGGTTGCTTTTCAGTTAGACCTTGCTACCTGTCCTAACCGGCCAACCCCCAACTAGGACCATTCCAGCCAATCCTAAAGAACACCTAGGTCAGTATATAAGATTCCACAAGGGTTCCATGCACTACAGTAACTTTCCAGAAACCTGTAACCTCCAGATGGGTCCCTGGTCCAGATGAGTCCTGAAACCTAGCCCAGCCTCTCCAGAACATCAGGTAGTTCTATCTCCCTACCCCATATTAGTGACAGACCCTTCCATTATGAAAAATTTAGAATGGCCATAGCCCTAACACCCCTAAAGAGAGGGATGGAAAGATCAAAGGAGATGGTGGAGTTATACAGAGAAGATAAGATTTAACAAACGAATATGAATACTGAATCATCAAATTGGTATCTCTTTTAATCTCCAGTATTTTAGATCAGCTAGAAGTAAAAACCTAAAATTGTGGAATTGTAACCCATATCAAAGTCTGAAATATGTTCTACAACTAATTGTGGTGGTGTGCTTTGAAATTTATTGCTTTTTTGTATATTTGTTATTTTCCACAAAAAGGGGGAAAAAAGACTTCAAATCAGAGACCTAACCCCTCAAAACTGGAATAACTAGAAAAAGAACAAACTAAACCCAAAGCAAGCAGAAGGAAGGATCTAAAGATTACAGTGGTGGTAAATGGAATAAAGAACATGAGAACAATAGAGAAAATCAATAAAATCAAAAGCTGATGTTTTGAAAAGATCAATAAAATTCACAAAACTTTAGACTGATGAAGAATAAAAGAGGGCGCAACTAAAATCAGAAATGAAAAGAGGAACATTACTACAGATCTCACTGAAAGAAAAAGGACTATAAGAGGATACTATGAACAACTAACTATATGCCAATAAATTAGATAACCTGGATCAAATGGATAAACTCTTAGGAACACACAGACTACCTACACCACTCAAGAAGAAATAGCAGATCTCGACAAACCAATAACTGGTAAATAGAGTGACAGTAATCAAAAACCTCCCAACAAAACCCCAGAACCGGATGGCTTCACAAGGGAATCTTACCAAGTATTCCAAGAATAGTTAACAACAATCCTGCTCAAACACTTCCAAAAAATTGAAGAGGAGGGAACATTCCTTAGTTCATTGTTTGAGGCTAACATACCCTCATATTAAAGCCAGATACATAAACCACAAGGAAAGAAAATTAGAAGTCAGTATCTCTCATGAATATAGATGAAAATCAGACAGCAAACTGAACCCAAGAACACAATAAAACAATTACACACCATGACCAAGTGGGATTTATTGCTGTTATATGAGGGTGGTTCAAAATAAGAAAACTAATGTAATACACTACATTAACAGAAAGAGGGGGAAAAAACTCAATTGATGGAGAAAAAGCATTTGAAAAAATCCAGCACCCCTACTTATATATAAAAAAAAAAGTACAACACTAGCAATTGAAGGGAACTTCCTCAACGTGATAAAGGGCATATATGAAAAGCCCACAGCTAACATCCTACTTAATAGTAAAAGAATGAATGCTTCCCCTCTAAGATCAGGAACAAGAAAAGGATGCCCATCGTCACCACTATACTAGAAGTTCTTGCCAGAGCAATTAGGCAAGAAAATGAAATGAAAAGCATCTAAACTGGAAAGGATAAAGTAAAACTTGCCTTATTTAAAGATGACATTATCCTATTTACAGAAAATCCTGAAAATCCCCAACAAAACTAAGAAAATTTCAGAAAAGGCAAGATACAAGATCAACACCCCAAAATCAGTAGTTTCTATATACAATGAACAATTGACAGAAGAAATCAAGAAAAAATATCCATTCACTATAGCAACTAAAAGAATCAAATATCTAATCACCTGTTTAGTTAAGGTGTAGTGGAGAGGCTAGAGGGAACTGCCTGAAAACATGGAGCTGTGCTCCGGTGGCCATGTTTCTTGAAGATAATTGTATGATGATATGGCTGTTGCAGTGTGACTGTGTGGTTTTAAGAGCCTTGTGTCTGACACTCCTTTTGCCTACCTTATCGACGGACAAATAAAACATATGGATTAAAAATAAATAAATAGGGGGAACAAATGTTAAAATAAATTTAGTAGATTGAAATGCTGATGATCGGTGAAGGGGAGGGGTAAGGGGTATGGTTATGTATGAATTTTTTTCTGTTTTCTTTTTATTGCTTTTTCTGAATTGATGCAGATGTTCTAAGAAATGATCATGATGATGAATATATAACTGTGTGATGATAGTTATTATATAACAAGAACAGAATGATCATATGATGTTTGTGTTTGTATGTGGTTATGCATCATAAATAAAAAATAAATTTTAAAAATTTTTAAAAAATCAAATATCTAGAAATAAATCTAACCAAGGATATAAAAGATTTGTATACAAAAAAAACTCCAGCACATCACTAAAAGAAATCAAAGGCCTAAATAAATGGAAGGATGTTCCGTGGTCATGAATTGGAAGATTAAATATAATTAAGATGTTGATAACAACCAAAGTGATTTACATATTCGACACAATCCCAATCAAAATTCCAACAACTTTCTTTGCAAAAGTGGAAAAGGCAATCATGAAATGTATATGGAAGAGTAAGGAGCCCCCAGCAGACAAAGCAAGCTTGAAAAAGAAGAGTGAATTTGGAGGACTCACTCTTTTTGATCTTAAAACTTACTAGAAAGTAACAGTAATCAAACAGCATGATACTGGCACAAGGACAGACATACAGACCAATGGAATAGAAATGAAAGTTGATAAACAATTCCTCACATTTATGGCCAACTGATTTTTTACAAGAGGGCAAAGACCACTCAATTGGGAAAATAGTCTCTTCAACAAGTGCTGGGAAATTTTGATCTACATTTGCAAAAAGAATGGAGGAATCTTACCTCACATCTTGTAGAAAATTCAACTCAAAATGGATCAAAGACCTTAATATAATAGCCAGAACTTTCAAATCCCTAGAAGAAAATGTAGGGAAGCATCTTCAGGACTTTGTGTTAGGCAATGGTTTCTTAGACTTTATACCCATAACACAAGCAAAAAAAGAAAAGTAGATAAAAAATTAAAAACTTTTGTTCCTCAAAGAACTTTCTCATTAAAAAAAAAAA
>PVIY010051863.1:0-15468 GCA_004026745.1 Myrmecophaga tridactyla | reverse complement strand
CTTACCCAGCAATTCAGGGTCCGACAGGATAGTTTCACTGTCCTAAAAATCCTCTGCACTCCAGCCAGTCTCACACCCCCTGCCCCGTCTCGTGGCTGTATCTATACTTTTGTCTTCTCCAGAAGGTCAAATAGTTGGAATCACACCATATGCAGCATTTTCAGACTGGCTTGTTTCACTTGGCGATATGCATTTAAGGTCCCAGCATGTCTTTCTGGAGCATGAGGGCTCATTTCTTTTTAACATGGAATAATATCCCACAATTTGCCCATCCTTTCCCCTAAGGGAGGATATCTTAGTTGCTTCCAGATTTTGGCAATTATAAATAAAGTTCCCGTACTTTGCATGTGAGTTTTCGCGTGAACATAAGTTTCCCACTCACTTGGGTAAAAACCAGGAGCATGGTTGTTGGATTGTATGGTAAAACGGTGTTTAGCTTTGTAACAAACCCCCAAACTGTCCTCCCCCATGGCTGTCGTAGTTTGTGTCCCACCAGAGGTGAAGCAACGTCTTGTTGTTTGCATGCTCTGCAGCATCTGCTGTCGTCAGAGTTTTGGTTTCTAGTAATTCTGATAGGAATGTGGTGGCAACTCATTGTTTATTGTGGAATTTCCTAATGAAATACGAGTGTCTTTTCAGATATTTATTTGCCATCTGTATATCTTCTTTAATGAGGTGTTTATTCAACTCTTTTCACCCATTTTGCAGTTGGGTTGTTTGTGTTCTTGAGTCACAAGCTCTTTGAATATTTTGCATGCAAGTCCTTTATCAGACACATGGCCTGCAAGTATTTTCTATGGCGTATGGCTAGTCTTTTCATTATCTTAACAGAGGCTTTTGCAGAGAAGACGTTTTAAATTTTAATAAAGTCCAACTTATATTTTTTTAATTTCATAGCGCGCTTTTGGGTTGTATCTAAAATGTCACTGCCAAACCCAAGGTCACCTAGATTTTCTCCTTTGCTATCTAAGTTCTAGAGTTCTGTGCTTTAAATTTAGGTTTATGATCTATTTTGAGTTTAATTTTATCAAAGTTATAAGCGCCGTGTCTTTTGTATGTTAATCTCGTAACCTGTAAATCTTGTTCAAACTGCATTTTTTAGTTCAAGGAGTTTTTTTGTTGATTCTATGGATTTTTTTAAACAGAGGATTGTATTTGTGTCCCAGCTGCTAAAACAGATACCATGTGATGAGTTGGCTTAACAATAAGAATTTACTGGCTCACAGTTTTAAGGCTAGAAGTCCCTCCCTAAAACTGAGGCATCTGCCAGGGGGTACTTTCCTCCCTAAGCCTGTAGCACTCTGAGGCCGTGTGTTGGCGATCATTGGTCCTTGGCTTTTCCATCACTGGCAGTGCAGATGGTGGCATGTTCTCTCTCTTCCATGTTCATTGACCTCCAGCTTCTGGCTGTGCCCTGTGGCTTCTCTCTCTGTGTCCAGTTTCCTGTTCTTACTAGGGGCTTCAGCCGTACTGGACCTCAGCCCATCCTGGCTCAGTTTGGGCACCTTAACTAGTACCGTGCTCAGAACTACCTTGTACAAACGGACTCCATCCACAGGACCTGGGGGTGCGACCTGGACATGCCGGTGGTGGGGACAGGATTCCGTCATCGACAACAGCCTTGCAGAGGTGTTGTAAGGGTTGTTGCTGACTCCTTCCCTGCAGATGTCCCCAGTCAGTGCCTCTGGGCAGTGACATTGCAAATCTCTTTGCTTCCTACAACCCACAAAGATGTACACCAAGGCATGAGAGCATTAGTTTTCAGTCACTGTGACTAACGCAAGCACGTGTGTGTGTATATCTAAAGAAAATGGATGAGAAGAAATCAGAGAGTAGTTAAATTCTGCAAGATCAGCCCTTTCTGTACTATCCTGCGTATTCCAAGTTTGGGACTTTTCGAGGCAGAACTGTTTGCAGTAACCCTGGATGTGTTCCAGGTGGCGTCTCCATCATTGCCCCTTGGGATCAGCATGTGCTGGGCAGCCCCTGCTGCACCTGAATGTACCTGGTACGGAGGCAGGCTTATTATTATTATTATTATGATGATGATGGTGGTGATTATCACTTATTTCTATTGTGCCAATATATACATATATGTGCAAACTTCCTATTTCAGCCGTTTTCAAGTGTACGCTCCCCTGGTATGACTCAATTCAGTGTTGGGCTCTGTCCCCACCAGCCATCGCCAAGACTCTTTCAAGACGCTGAATACAAACTCTGCACCCAAAAGGCTGTAACTCCTCATCCTCTCTTGCCCCAACCCCAGGTAATCTCTAACCTACTTCCTGTCTCTGAGGGTTTGCTTGTTCTAGGTGTTTCATATAGGTGGAATCACACAATATTTGTCTTTTTGTGTGTGGCTTACTTTACCCAACAGTAGTTTCCAGGTTCAACCATGGAGTAACATGTGAGATCTTTATTTCTTTTTAAGGACAAATAATGATCCATTGTGTGGATAGACTGCATGTTATTTATCTTTTCCTCTATAGATGGACTCTTGGGTTGTTTTCACTTTTTGGTTATTGTGAATGATCCTGCCATGAACACTGGTATATAAGTTATCTGTGTCCCTGTTTTCAGTTCTTTGGAGTATATACCCAGGATTGGAATTGCCAGGTCATATGGTAATTCTATGTTTAACTTTCCAGGGAACTATGACACTGTTTTCCACATCTGCTGCATCATTTTACTTTCTGACCAGCAGTGTACCAGGACTCCAATTTCTCTGCACACTCACCAACATTTATTTTCCTTTTAAAAAAAATGTTTCTAAATAATACCATCCTACTGGGTGTGGACGTGGTATCTCATTGTGAATTTGAATTGCATTTCCCTACTGTTAATGACACTGGGCATTTTTTCATGTGCTTATTGGCCACCTGTGTATCTTTTTTGGAGAAGTCTATTCAGGTCCTTTGCCCACTTTTTAATTGGGTTGTTTATCTTTTTGTTATTGTGCCACAAGAGTTCTAAATATATTCTGGATATTAAACCCTTATCAGGTATATGAGTTTTAACTATTTTCTCCCATTCTGTGGGATGTCTTTTCATATTCTTGGTGACATCCTTTGATGAACAGCAAGTTTTAATTTTTGTGGAGTCCATCTTATCTATTATTTCTTTTGTTGCTTGTGCTGTTGATGCCCAATCTAAGAAATCACTGCCAAATCCAAGGTGAAAAGGTCTCCCATTTATTTTTTTTACTTTGAAAGAGATGTATGGCTCATATGTGTATATATTTGATCTGCATTCAGTTGGGATTTTTGTGGGTTGGTTGGTTGGTTCATGGTGTGAGATCAGGGTCCACTTTCATTCTTTTTGCCTGTCAGTATCCAGTTTGCCCAGCACTGTTTGTTGGAGAATCTGTTCTTCCCCAGTACATGGAGTTTTCTCTCTTGGTGAAAACCAGCCGGCGTTGGGTGTGTGCATTCACTTCTGTTCTGTCAGTTCTGTCCCTCGGTCTGTGGCATGCCTGTCCTTACCCAGCCCTTCAGGCTTGGATCACTGTGTCTTTGTAGTAAGTTTCAAAACTGTGGAGTCAAGTCCTCCAGTTTTGTTCTTTTTCACGAAGATTTTGACTACTTCTTGCCCTTTTTGATTCCATATGTATTTGAGGATCGTCTTTTCCATTTCTGCAAAAACAAGACAAAAAAGCTGCCAGCATTTTATTGGAGATTGCATGGAATCTGTGAGTCACTTTGCATGGTAATAATGTATTAGTAATATTAAGACTTCCAATCCACGGACATGAGATGTCTTGCCGTTTATTTCTTTAATTTCCTTCAGCACTGTTTTGTAATTTTCAGTACTTCACTTCGTTCATTAAATTTATCCCTAGAAACTTTATTATTTTGGAGGTTTCTGCAAATGGGCTTGTCTTCTTGATTTCCTTTTAGGATTGGCATTGCTGGTGTATAGAAACACAACTGATTTTCATTTGCTAATCTTGTCCCCTGAAAATTTGCTGAATTAATTTGTTGGCATTCATAGCTTTATGTATTCTTGAGATTTTCTGTATAAAATATGATTATTTCATCTGTGAATATCTGTGAATAGAGATGTTTTCTTTCTTTTTTTTTCCAATTTGGATGACTTTTACTTCTTTTTCTTGCCTAATTGCTTTGGCTAGAACTTTCAGTGCAGCGTTGCATAGCAGTGGCCACAGCAGGCATCTTTGTCTTGTTGTGGAACCAGGCTTTTGCACACTCTGATTTTTGGTTAAATTCAGCTGTGAGCAGAGAGCATGTGGCACCAGGCTAGGCCAGAGTGGGAGCCTGTCTGCAGTGCTGGGAGTGGAGTGTGTAAGTCAGGGTTCCCTGAAGAAATAGAAGAACCAGGGTTGGTGTGTGTGTGTACACACACGTGATTTAAGGAGTTGTCTCAGTTGACTGTGGGGGTTGGCAAGTCTGAAATGACAGGCTGGCAGGCTGAAGACTCAGGCAGGAGTGACACTGTGGGCTGGAAACAGAATTCCCCTAACCTGGGAAACCTCTGTGCTTGCTCTGAAGGCCTCTAGCAGAGGGATGAGGCTTCCCCACATCACAGAGGGGAATCTCCTTTGTGTAGAGTCCCCTAATTTTTGGTCCCAACCCCATCCATGAAGTACCTCTGCAGCCACACCGAGGCCTGTGCTTGACCAGACCCGTGGGACACCATCCTCACCCTGAGGACACCGCACTTACCCCCATTGCCGCAGCCCTGCTGTGGATATTCTCATCCCGCCTGCAGGCGAGGCCAAGCAGGGGCTGAAAGGCTGAGGGACTTTCCCAGCCGAGGGGGCAGGCAGCAGGGGGAAACTGGTGTTGTGGCTCAAGACCCGCCTCTGTCCCACTAGCCTCCTCTCCGGGCTTTTCCCAAACAGGCCCACAAGCACCCCCTGCCCCTAAGAGGGTTGAGGTGGGTACTGGCTGGACAGAGCCCGAGGACTGCAGCCAAGCAGCCACAGGGGTGCGGCAGCCTGGTGCTGGAGCCGCTGGCTGATGGGCAGGATGGGGGGGGCAGTGTGGGGCTGACCGCAGCCAGCAAGATGGCTTGGGCCCCGTCCTTAGGGGTCAGGGAGTTGGCACACCCTCACACGCTCCCTTGGAACCCAGTGGGAGGTGGGTTCCCTTGCCTTGTCGGCCTCATTGCCCAGGCGGGGAAACTGAGGCTCAGAGAGGGAGGCCACCTCGGCCAGAGTAGAGGCCGGGACACTGACCAGGTGGAGCCTGCTGACCCCGGGAACCTGGGACTTGGAGGTGGGAGGGTGGCGGGCCAGGAACAGGTACCCCAGAGCCACTTGGGGTGGGGGCCTGGAGAGCATGCCCCCTGACAAAGACCTCCCCAGAACAGGCGGCCTGGGCGCCACCCGTTTTATACTCAGAATGGGGATGGTTTCATTTCAGGTTCAGGAGCAGAGTGTTATCTTTCTAAGAGAAATAGCCACTGCCGAAAACACTTGTGCCGTGGCCAACATTTCCTGGAAATATCAGAGACGTTTGTGTTTTTGCCAATGTCACGTGGTGCCGGGGTCCCGCAAGGCTGAGCGCTCACGTTAATTAGGAGGGTGGCGCGGACGGGGCTCCCAGCCGTGGCTGCCTCGAGCTGCCGCATGTTACCTGTTACTGAGCAGCTAGCAGATGTGAGCCCTGGGGAGCAGGTAGACCGGGGATGCCCACAACCCACAGTAGATTTCAGAGTGGATCACGCGACTGGGCTGCAGACGGCTGCTGGCAACTTAACAGAGAGGTGGGGCTCCGCTGCAGTGAGGTGGGTGCCAAGGGAGAGTGGCCTGGTGGCCACACTTATTCTCTGTGGTCCCAGGCGGCCCCCCTGGGTGGGCTTGGGGGCTCAGCCGGCAGCCCGGGGAGAGGGACCCATGGCTCTTATTCCTCAGCTCCCTGAGGAGGCCAGAGGTTCCCCTGCTGGGCCTGCAGCCATCTCCCCAGCAATGCCTTGGACCCCAGCACTCCTGGGGGCCCACGCTGTGCACCTGCTCATGGAAATCTCTTTTCCACCTCATTTTAATATCATCTGCACCATTTCCTGTACGCCCCTACGCCTGCCTGAAAGTGAATCCTTGGGGAGGGGTCTCCAGGCTCAGGGGCACATCTCGTCTGTCTAGGGCAGCTTTGGGCATCGTGGGGGGCAGTTGGAAGCGACAGTGCATGATGGGCAGGAACCAGGCCTGCCCCAGGTGCACTGGGTAATGGCTTGGGCCCTTGCTCCTTCTTCCCCCATGTTCCTGGCCAGGGGCCTTAAGGAGAGCAGGTGCAAGGTTCCGCTGAGTAGGGGTCATGGGCCAGACTCAGGACCCTGAGGCTTGAACCCATGCTCACCTTTGACCCAGGATCCCGAGCTCAGCCTCGTTCCCACCTGGGGCCCAGAACTGCAAGCTCAGCCCTGTCCTCTCCTTTAACACAGGACCCCGAGCTCTGCCCCATGCTCTCTAGGACCCAGGACCCCGAGCTCTGCCCCATGCTCACTAGGACCCAGAACCCTGAGCTCAGCCCCATGCTCCCATGGCCTTGGCAGGATGGGCCTGTCCTGAGCAGAGAGAGGCGAGGATCTGCAGTGTGTCCTGGGGACATGGAATGTGACAGTATGACCTTGGGGGGTGACTGGCAACACCCCCTGCTGTCTCCCCTGGGCTGCGGGGCACAGCTGCAACATCATCCCTCATGGGCCGACTGGTGGACGAAGACCTGGCTTCCTGTGAGGCTGGAGGCTGGAGTCCCGAATGCCCTCTGATGTAGTGGTCCCTCCCCTTTGAATGGGGGCTGCCTGCTGGCCCGCTGTACCCCTGCTCCCTTGTGCTGCCCGCCCCCACATACATTCCCTCCTACTTGTGGCTCTGTCCTCAGCTGCACCTGCTCTGCTTGCTGCTCCACCTCCTCTTCTCCAGCTCTCAGGGGGGCCACAGGCCCCTCTCCTTCCTCAGTGTCCCCACTTGCATGGGCACCTCTCCTCCAGCAGCTTGCCCACCAGGAGGCGTCCTTACCTGGGGCAGATGGGCATCTTGCCTGCCTTTATTTGCCTGGCATGAAGCCTGGCCCCTTCCATGGAACAGCTAAGGCCCAGGATATTCCAACGCCCACTAAGGCTACCTGGTGTCCGGTGATTCCAGGGGCCCCTGTGCGGGAGGGGAGCTGGGGCGCAGGCAGGGCAGCTGGAGAGCCACCCTGTCTGGGGCGCCCTTGAGGGACCTAGTCTTTCCAGGAATCCTGAACGTGGCTTGACCCGGGCAGCTTGGCCCTGGAACCGGCTGGTTGAGCTCAGGGCCGGCCCTGGAGGCATGAGAGGCAAGCCTCTCTGTCTCTGAGGCCATTTCGGCTGGTTTAAGGAGGTCAGTGGTGACCCCGAGTGACCCCAGGGCCAGAACCCACTGTATTCATCTCTGCATGGAGCTGGGATGGGGTGCATTTTCTGGGTGTGGTGTTCCTGCCTCAGTCTTGGCTCTGTGCAGATAGTGGGGGTGCTGGGGACCTGACGTGTGCATGCAGTGCTGGCACCGAGGAGGCTGCACCCACCTTGCCTGCTGGTCTTCTGGGTGCGGAAGCCTCCCCAGAGCTGCATGGCTGGGGGAGCTGTCCCATGTCCCAGCAGGGGACAGGCTCTCTGAGGCCAGGAGAGGGGAGACAGAGGCCTTGCTTTGCAGTACACACGAATGTGCTGGCCACCCCCTGCCATGGTGCTTGCTGACCTGGCACCCTGCTGGGTGTGGGTGGCCACAGAGGGGTTTTTGGGGCCCATGTGCTGATGTGGTGGAGGTGGGCAGTGATGGCGTCAGGGTCCACCTTGGGCTGAGAGCTTCACGGCACTCTGGATTTTCTTGGGAAATTGCCCCAGGGCAGGGGCTTCCAGGGTTGGGCCTGCCCTGGTGCCCACTCAGGTAGGACAGAGTCTATGGCCTGTGGGCTGGTGCCAGAGCAGGTCTGAGGGTCCCAGGGCTGTTCTGGCTGTTCCCCTTCTGACCTAGCTGCCATGACTCTGTGAGTCCCTTGGGGCAGACTGCAGGGCTGGGCAGGTCCATTCGCTGGGTCATTCCGAAATCCGGTCTGTACGCATGGGCTGGCCAGGACAACCAGGGACACCTGGCATGTGCCCCGTTGACACTGAGGCAAGGCCAGAGGTGGTGACCTTGAGCAGGGCAGGCAGGAAGGGCTGGGCCAGGAGGTCTGGGGGGGCAGGTCACCCTGGGGGAGGGCTTCGGGTGGGCACAGAGGCAGATCCGGGTTCCCACCTGAGGGATTGTGCTTCATTGTGGTGCAGTGGTTGGGAAGCCATGCAGCGAGGGGCTCCCAGTTGATTCTGGATGAAGTGGGGGGTTCTAGACACCCTGACATCCCTCAGCCCATGTGTGAGATCCCCCAGACCAGTGGACAGGGCAGGCCACGATGGTGACTTTCTTTGCTGTGGACACTTGAAGAGAATTTCAGAGGTTCTAAATAGGGACTTGTGTGTGCAGTGGTGTTCAGCTGGACCCACAGGGAAAGGGGTGCCCCTCACCCCGCAAGGGTCACCATCAGTGCCCAGCGCCGAGCACTCTGGGCAGGAGCCTGCAAGGAGACAGGCCTGGCTGCAGGGCCAGTGACCACCCTGGGCACATTGGGGGCCTGGGTACGGCCTCTGCCAGCTGCAGGGATGTCCACCTGACAAGCCATGTGGGAGGTGCCTCTCCCTGACCTCTGCGAGGGT
Organism: Myrmecophaga tridactyla; assembly: GCA_004026745.1. Taxonomy (NCBI): domain Eukaryota; kingdom Metazoa; phylum Chordata; class Mammalia; order Pilosa; family Myrmecophagidae; genus Myrmecophaga; species Myrmecophaga tridactyla. The sequence goes on along the minus strand of PVIY010051863.1, from coordinate 6,792 downwards.
GTAACCCGCTGCGTGATGACCCTGCGTGGCTGGTGTTGTGCCAGCTGCACACCTGCTTGGGCCTCTTCTCATGAGCATGTGTGTTGAGGGGACAGTTGTCCAGATTCAGCTGGACGGTGACAAGACACCTGGAACTGATGACCTCGGCGCAGCAGTCACCTAAGGACAGCGATAAAAGTGTGTCCCCTCTATGATCTTGCCATGAAACGCTGGTCCTTAGCCAAGGAGCTGGGCCACTGCAGCCACTGTGAGGCAGCCTGGTCCCTGGGTCACCCCAGCCTTACCCTCCCAGGCTCCAAGCTCTTGGAAAGGCAGTGGGAAACCCGGCAGGCCGGGGCGGCAGATCTGGGCGCCTCTTGCTGTTCCAGCTGAAACCAGGCAGCTGGCCCCAGAGAACAGACCCTGAGCGAGCCTCAGCCACTGCCCCTTGTGCTAAGACAGGCCCAAGCACGCTGCGGGCACCTTCTGAGCTCAGGGGCCAACGAGCTGCAGAGGCCTGGGTAGGCTTGTTTGATCTTGGGGAGCAGACACAGGGTCAGACAGAGCTGGGCTCTTGGGGGTCTCAATCCAGCCCATGCTACGTGGATTCCTCCAGCTCCTTCAGGAACATTCCGAGGAGGTCTTAGCCTACTGGGCATCCTGCTGTCCCCTCCAACAGAAGCAGCTCCCAGACTGGAAGGGGAGGTGAAGTCGGTGGCTCCCTAAGGCTCAGCTGCTCCCAGTGGTCAGGGAGGTGCAGCCACAGCTGGACAGGCACCCTTGGGAGTGTTCCTGGCTCCCCCTGGCCCTGACCCCGAGGATGTCCTTGGGTGGAATGAAGTGCTCGAAGGCCACTGAAAGTGTCAGCTGTGGGTGTTTCCATTGTCCTCGAAGGACGGCTCCACTTGGCAGCCCTCCCTCACGGAGGGCCTGGGCTTGTGGGGAGTCCCTAGAGGCCCCTGGCAGAGGGATTTGCTGAAGCCTCCAGATCGTGGTACTGCAGCTGGGGGCTCCACAGGGCAGAACCAGGGCCCCATCGCCGGGACTGGGAGCCGGCTGGGTCCTCAGGCCTTGTGCTTCAGAGGACAGAGTGGTCGTGGGGGGCGGGCTGGGATCCACCTGGCCCTCAGCATGCAGGACGGGAAGGGGAGGGAACAGGGACGTGCCCAGAGATGCCTGTGAGCTCCATGTGGAGGGAGCGAGGCCCCTGCAGAGTCCAGAGCCCCTGTGTTACCAGGTCTTCAGTTGTCCATGAGGGAGAGGCCTCTGGGGCCCTGCGGGGAGGCCATTCAACCTCAGCTGCATGTGGGTGGCCTGGGAGAGGGGCTCTACGCTTGAACCTGCTGGTGAAATCTGCATCCGGCCTGGCGGGCAGCATGCAGGAGTGGGCTGTGTCATGCTGCCTCGTCTTTAGTGTATGTTCTCCCTCACTCTCAGCCCGAGAGGGGAGGAGGCCAGGCTGGGAGTCAGCACAGCCTGGGCGGTCAATGGGAGGGTGAGTGGTGCTCGCATCTGCCCTTGGGCCTCTGGTACCTGGTGTGGGGGCAGCCAAGTGGACAGTCCTGAGGATGTGCAGCACAGGACCCTGTGGGGGGGCACTCATCCCCCTCGAGCACAGTCACATGATCCTGAGGGCCGACCACTCTGGGGTACCCAAGAAGAGGCAGAGGCTGCCAGCAGGTTGTGGACTCCGGCAGCTGCAGAGAGTGTGTACCAGCCCCTCCTACATTTTCACCCCCAGAACTGGGGATGCATACATCAGTGGATGGGCAGTGAATGAATGAATGGGCCAAAGGTGAATGAATGAGCAAGGAACAAATGAATGAGAAGAGTGTGAAGAATGAGCAGTGAGCAAATGGATGAGCGGTGAGCGAAGGCAGTCCGACTCACTGTGGCATAAGAGAGGGTTCCCCTTTCCTGTTCAGCGGCAGCCTGAGGCTGCCATTCCCGTACTCCCCTAATGCACTGCTTGGCGCTCGCATTCCAGGGCCCAGCTGGAGGGGAGGTGCTTGGCAAAATGCCCTTGAAATGGGTGGACAGCTTATTTTGTGTGGTCTGTGGGGGCACTTGTTCCCCTGCCATGTGTGGGGCAGATGTAGATGGGGCCTCCTCCTCAGAAGTCTCTAGAAACTCAGGACCAGGGAGGGCCTCTCGGAGGGCAGGGTGTCTGTGGGGCAGTTGGTGCGGGGAGCTGCAGGGTCCTGGAGCTGCCACCCTTTTCTCATGCACAGCCTGGTGCTTCTGGAGGCGGCTCAGGAGTTGAGTCTTGTGAGTGCGCTGGGGGACCCCTTCCCTCCCCCAGCAGGGCCCTTCCTGAGCTCCTCATGCTCCAAGATCCTCGGGAATCTGAGATCAGGGCTCTGATCACTGTGAGCTCCTGTCTTTGGGGCTGCGTGATTGTGTTTGCCTTCCCTCGTGGCAATTTATATAGCAAATTATTTTTAATTAACGTGAAGAAGAGCATATAGGAGGAAGCCACAACTTTAAAACAATGAAACAGTGAGAAATTATTTGTTCATTCAATCAGGCTGATTTGATTTCCAAGGGAAGTACACGTGCCTTCATTTACTTCTCTCAGCCACGCTGTGATGAGGCAGCACAGGACCGCTGATTGGTGTGCTCGGTGGGTGGGTGAGGGTCGGAAGGGCACACAGTAACTGGAGGAGGCTCCGGGCACACAAGCACAGGCCAGGGAAGTTGGTGGCTACTGGAGATTCTGTTTCCATTGCTTTGCCATCCATCCATCCATCAGTTATCCATCCATCCATCTGTATCCATCCATCATTATTCATCCATTCAGCCATCCAGCCATCCACCCATCCATCCAGCCATTTCTCATCCATGCATCCACTCATCTATCCATCTATCCATCCATCCCTCCATCCACCTTCCACCCATCCATCCAAACATTTCTCATCCATGCATTCACCCATGTATCCATCCCTCCATCCACTATCCATCCATCCATCCATCCATCTGTCCTCCATCCATTTCCACCCATTCATCCATTCTTCCATCCATCCATCTATCCATCATCCATGTATCCTCTCACTCAACAGCGGTCCACTGTTCACAGAGCACATGCCCCATGACTGTTCCTGGGGAGGGGAAGGAACTGGTCCAGCGGCGTCTGGTGGGAGTTTGGTTCTCTCTTTTTGTTTTGTATGTTCCCATATCAAAAGTGACTGTGAGTGTGCTCCGAGGGCAGTAACTGGGGACCCGTTTCTCTAGGAGCAGGGCCAGCACTGTGTGCTTGGGTGGCAAGAGCAGCTGGGGCAGCAGTTCTCACTCATGTTATCCTCTGTCCAAAGTCCCTGCAACCTCAGTTCTAGGTCTGGAGCTGATGTCAGAGCTTTGTAGCCTGCAGGACACTGAGCATGCCCTGATGCCTGACTACAGAAGTGGGTGGCCTGGGTGCTGCATGTGGAGGCCAGCTGGGGCCTCCACATGCAGGTGTACAGGCAAAGGTGCACCCCAGTGTGGCAACCTCCCCTGGAGTCCCATCAGAGACTGTGGAAGCCTCAGTGGGGAGAGACTGGTTAGGAAAGGAGGGACAGTCCAGACCTGAAAGACAGGTGGTGCTGCCTGGACAGGAAGGAGGCAGGACGTCCTCATGGTGTCCCAGCCAGGAGGGATGGGGTCCAGCGGGCTGGATACTTGGAGAGGGCAGAACCTCCAGGGGAGGGTTCTGGGTTCTGACAAGGGATTGGGGTCTCTGCAGCTTCTCCAAGACTGAGCACAAACCCTCATGGGCAGGTCAGAAACCTGACCTCAGACCTCTCCCTTGAGAGCCTGGCCTGGGCTTCTCCCAAGGCAGAGTGGACTCTCAGTTGGGGCCTTCTCTTGTTGGAGCCCTTCCTGGTGTCCAGAATCTTCCAGAAGCAGCTGCCCCTCTACGGGAAGAATCTTTCCATGCGGACCCTTGTAGGTTCTGAGCGTTCCATATTGAATGTTCTTTTCTGGCTGAGGGCCATGAGACTCTGCAGTCAGGAGTGTCCAGGATAGAGACCATTTTCCGAGGACTGCTTGCATCCATGGTTGGAGCTGATGGCTGTGTGGGGACCAGAGTGCTACCAGGTCCCTGACCACCTGCCATTCATACCCCATGATCAAGTGAGGGCACCCTCCACCCAGGCAGGCTCCCCTCCACCCCAGGCAGTTCCCCTCCACCCAGGCGGGTTCCCCTCCACCCTAGGCAGTTCCCCTCCACCCAGGCAGTTCCCCTCCACCCAGGCAGGCTCCCCTCCACCCCAGGCGGGCTCCCCTCCACCCCAGGCGGCACCCCTCCACACCACGGCAGGTGCACCTCCACCACGCAGCGTCTCCCTCATACTTGCCACTGCACATCGGTGCCATGAGGCCCATTTCAGCATTGTTCCCGGGCGCCAGGCCGTGGGCAGAAGGAAGGGACTTAGTTGGGGGCAGCATGGCTTTGTTTGGTTTGTTCCTCATGGCCCGAGTGCACGCTCTTTACTGTAATTGCTGTCGTTGTTTGTTCTTCTTTCCTGTTGTGTGCCCAACCTGTTCCCATCCAGCTCCCAGAGCTTGGCGCCGCTCCCTCATCAGGAGCTGGCCAGGCTGGGGTCTTTAAACCGAGACCCCTCTCTGAGCTGGTGAATGCCAGGGTGGTCCTCCCCCCTCCCTCTCAGAGCCGTGCTCCTGCCTGTGGGTCCTCCCTGTTTGCAGAATCTACTCGTGGCCCCAGGACAGGCTGGCAGTGGCGTATGACCCACGCGCAGGTGGTAAGCTCGTGGCAGCTTTGGGAAGGGGCCACCAGAGAGGATCCTCAGAACCGGGGCCCAGCCCCTCCTGCTCCAGCCTTCCGCCCTCTCCACCCTTATTGGAAAGAGTGGAACACACGGGCGCCCAAGGCCAAGATGGGGCAGGCAGGCGGGCTGGCGGGACATGGGGGGCTCTCAGCTGCTGACGGGGCACCAGGGATCCGGCTCAAGGCCGGTTTCTGAAATGTGTTCGCGAGAAGATCTATGACTTTGCCAGAAAACCTGTAATTATGTTTCTCAATTACGTGAGTGGGAACAGCCTGGCAAAATGTGGACTAAATTACAGGGTAGGTGAGTTAAAAGGCTCGTTCTTTACGATGGAGAATGAAGCCAAGCGCTGTATTTAGAGCCGGGAATGATCATTGATGCAAACACAGCTTTGCTCATTTATCTGCAACACAGGCCTCTTGCCTCGCCCGGGTCCTGCATGCAGTGTCCCCAGGGCAGGATCGCTGAGGGACCAGCAGTCCTGGCTTGCCAGAGACAAGGGGATTCCCGGAGGCAGGACATTTAGGAATTTCAGGATGGAAACAAGGTTCTGGGCAAACCAGGGTAAACTGACAACCTGGCTGGACCAGCATCTCAACTGAGCTGCAGAGCTACCTCCACCTTCTCTTTCTGCTCCTGAGGAGGTGGGGTGGAGGCCAGTGGGGTGCAGGGCCACAGTATGTGGGCCCTGGGCTTCCCCCACCATGCAGGCAGTGTCAATGCACCCCCTGGAGATGGAGCACCGCTGGCTGGCTGGCCTTTCTTCCTGGCAGAGGCTTTGGGAAGTGGCAGCACTGGCCGGGCCGAGAGCTGACCGCACCCTGCAGGGTGGAGGCTCCACGGTGGGGAGCTGCCTGGCCAGTGCCACGTCCAAGGCCAGGCGAGGAGGCCCCTTACAGATCCTAGGCTCGCCTGCCTTCCCCGTGGCGACGCCCTGCCGCCTGCTTGGATCATCTTTCCTGGTCTCCGTGACTGTTGGGCGCATGCTGGACTTAGCCACCTGCCGTCCCCGCCAACTCGCTCACGAGTAGGACCTTGATGGAGGATTTAATGCCAGAGTTTAATAGCAAACTCGATTTTCACGGAGCTCAAATATTGAGGCTGTAAAACTCCTTCTGATCTCAAAGAGTGTTTTCCTGTAGTTTTTGGTTAATCCTCATATAAATGTCTATGTGACTGGGGATAAAAATAAATATCAGTTACTTAATTTGTGAGTGCCATGCGAAGCTGCCTGCTGTTTGAGGGGTGCCTCTTGTGGCAGCAAAACCTGCCATTCGAGGATGGGGGCTACTGTTGTCCCCCTGGCTGGTAACAGGCATAACCCAAGCCCCTGTCTTGCCACATCTCTTGGCCTCATGGGCTCATTTCACAGTTTATTTGAAGATTTCTGTACATATTAGTGCCTGTGTGTGTGCATATGAGTGTGTACACGAGTGTGGATGTGTGCATGTGTGGGTGGGTGCACACGTGGGTGCATGAGTGGGCATATGTGATTACGCTGTGTGGGTGTGCACATGTGAGTGTGTGAGATAAGGGAGGCCAGACCCTTGCCCTGCACCGCCCTTGGCCCTGCCACCTGGAGTTAGTGCCACCAGGCAGAGTGAGTTTTCACCAGGCGGTTTGCTTGCATGCTGTTCCTTCCTGACTTGGCAAAAAGAGTCATTTGTTGTCTCCAGCTTTGAAGATAAAGCCAGCAGTGACCTGGAAGACTGGTCACAGCCATAGCTGTCTGGGGTGACACTGACCAGGGACACCCACTTGCAGGGTTGGCCCAGCCTGCACAGAGAACAAGGACCGTGCTGGGCCTGACTGGAAAATGCACAGGCTAGAAGCGAGTTTCCATGTCCTTAGAACTTTTCCCACCCAGTCCCCATCCTTTAGGGCAGGTTCTTGAACCTTGGCATTACTGGCTCAGGGTATGGGACATTTTGACACCTTGACGCAAGCAGAACCTGGCATCACACACAGGAGCCGTCCACACGGACCCCTTCCTGCACTGACCCCACCGTGCACTGACCCCTTCCTGCACTGACCTCACTGTGCA
>PVIY010051862.1:0-15481 GCA_004026745.1 Myrmecophaga tridactyla | reverse complement strand
ACCCCGAGTGGCACCCCCAGCGGCACCCCGAGTGGCACCCCAAGCGGCACCCCCAGCACTCACTCTGGGCCACCGGCTCACCGCGAAGGGCACCCAGGCCTCGCTGTCACCACCAACTTGCTCCTCTAACAGGTTCCATCATTTTAGCCAAAGCCACGCATCTTCTTATCAGTTAAAGGAATGACTCATAACTGAGAGTTCTGTTCCCTTAACTAATTCCCACAACAAGGAAACAAAATGCTACAAGCATGTTTGTGTGTTGTGTGGGCCACACGGGCGGAAGCACGAGTACCCGAGCAGTGCGTCTCCGTCCCCCCCACCCCGTCCCCATTGGGGACGCGCCCTGGGTGTCACCAGATAGCAGCTCGTGAACAGCAGCCTGGGTGTTACCAGATAGCAGCTCGTGAACAGCAGCAGGAGCCCTGCGGCCGCCTCGGTCCTATTACGGAACCGGGATGAGGGAGCGGCCGAAGTAACACGCTCCCCACCGGCAGTGCAGGTTTGCTCTGTGTTGCCGCAGCACCCACACGTGTCTCACAGACTCTTTGCAGCAAGCGGGGAAAAGGTAAACCATGGGGCTGACATGCTGCCAGCGACTTCGGCTCCAGGAACCCCTGGCCAGGGGATGCACAAAGCAGAAGATGGTGCTTATGTCCTCCCGGGAGCGAAGCCCAGGCCCCAAGAGGATGAGAGCCCAGAGTCAGGGCCAGAGACGGGGCTCCTGCTGCCTTCTCTCCATTCCTCTTTAAAGCAGAATTCTTTATGTGAAGTTTTGTTTACCCATTTAACGTATATTTTTAAGTTTGGGGTAGTATTCCTAGACTCTCAACCCTCACAGAGCAGACAGTCACTTTGGGAAAACACGACAGATGTAGCATTGCACTCTCATGGCCTTATCAGCTTTTATTCATGCAATAGATCTTCAAAATAATTCATTTTATAAGAAATGATGTTTAAATGCTAAAATTAAAAAGCATGTATCTGTGCCTATTCTGCACTGGGCAAGTGCCAGGTGGTGACAAAACGAAGCCGAATAAGACACATGTCCTGCTCTGAAGAAGCTCAGAGATGGAGAGAGAGCCAAAGTGAAGATAAGTTTACAGCAGTGTGCACAGGGCATTTGGAAAAAACAGAAAAGGAATGCAGGCATGTACATAACTCAACTGAGCTCAGGAAATGCTTCCAGCAGTGAAGGATTTTCATTCTTGACATAAGCTGAGCTGAGGCAGGGAACTTGTTTTTCTGAAAAAGACATTGCCCTACGAAATTCCAAGGGAGACTAGATGGCTCATAACCAAAATTTCTTTGCACATTTAAGCTCAAAATCATTATACAGGAAGTCCCCAGAGATCAAAAAAACCTAACACAAAGTAAGGTACACATGAATTTGTAACTTCCCAGGAGAGAGTTTTGCCCATATGAGAATTTTAAAGCCTTGGGTTTTACTAACCACTCAGTGAAACAGAGACAAATGTTTGGCCCTGAAAAAGTTCAGGTTTGGAAAAAATCCTTTGTATAAAGTGCCTGGAAGAATTAAATATTCTCTCTTCCATGTAGAAAACACATCATCCACCTGAGAATGTTTATTCACGTATAAATAAGTTTCAGTAAGAAAATATATCTGCACATATGGCTGTCAATTGCTTTAAATGTGGCTTGCATGAATGGGAAACTGGTTTTTAAAGTTTTGTTCCATTTTAATTTATTTAAACCTAAATAGCCACAGTAGGTGGATGGTAGGAGTTGACCCTAAGCCAATAAATGAACTGCGCAGTCACTGGAGGAGCATGGTTTTCCCTGGAGGCACACATGCTCAGTGCCGGCCTCTGGGACTTCCACTGAGGAAGGGCAGTTGATTACAAACCTGAAATCTGTAATTACTAAACAGGAGGAAAAAGGTTATCTAAAGCAAGCGTCTACAGAAAAATACAGGAAAACTAGAACCCCAAAGACTTCAGACACTGGGCTTATCAGATACAAAGAGCAAAACGATATGTGTAAATTATATACATTTTAAAATGATAAATTTAAAAACATTAGCAAGAAAGTGGACAAAATGGAAAAATAGCAGGTAGACTTAAGAACCAAACAGAACTTCTAAAACATCACACATGTGTAAACACCCCCCCACACGTGTGTGTTTGCCCTCATACATTTACATAGATACTTAAAATGCAAAATTCTCTGGACTATTTCAGACAACATTTAGATACAGTTCAAAAATCACTCAATAGGACAGAAAATACTAAATATTACCCAGACAAAAATAGAGATAAAATATGAGAAAAAATAAAAGATATGAGGAAATAAATGAAAGGCATGAGAACATCTAATCCATACTGAATCAGAGTTTCAGAAGGAAATAAATGTGAGAATGGAAGAGTAAGTATATTTAATGAACAATGGTTACAAATAAATGTGAATTAAGTCCATAAGGAAATAGCCCTGCGTCCCGGCAGCACGACTAAAATGTGAGACCGGTAACGCCGAGGGCTGGAAACTACAGGAGCATCCGAACTGCTGTGCTGTGATGGTGGGTGAGTCACGTTTAGCAGCATCTCATGAAGTGAAGTCCCCGACTCTGCCGTGTCCCCAGAATTCTCCCCCTGAGCCCGGGCCCGAGGTAAGCGCGCCCGGGGACACGCGCAGGAAGCCCCGCGGGCCCAGCGAGGCAGCCACGGCGCCAACGACCCATCGCAGGGCGCTCATCCAGGGCGATGCTGCACCGTGCTGAGGGGCCACCAGGCAGCTGCGGGGTCCAGGGGCGGCCCTCCCAAGGACAGCCACAAGGGAAAGAAGCGGGGCACACACCCAGTGAGACTAATATGCGGTTCGCACAGGAAACCGGCGATGGTGCTGGGGCGGCCGGCTGCGGGCGCCTGGGCAGGTGCGCGGAGGCGTGTCCAGCGTCCGGCCGGGTGTGACACAGTGACGCCCGCTGTGTCCTACGTCTCCTGAGCCGCACGTGAAGAGGTGCACGGGCCTCCATGCACGCCCAGCAGAGGCTATGCTTCAATCAACATGTTCGCTTATACAGGAAATCAAAAAAAACGAGAAAAGATTCAAGTAATTCTCTGGTGAATCATTTGATAATTACTTGTCTTTTCATTCAACCTGAGTTTTTATTTGTCTTTTCGGTGAAGTAAAAAAAGGCAGGTTGAAATAACAAAGCTGATACTACCAGGAGCTGTAATGTCCGGATAATGCTTTTGAATTAAGTGCATTGCCTGATTGACAGACAACCAATATAATCCCTGATTTTTTTTCTGCTTATGCCTCTGAATTCTCTTTGCACTCCCGTCCCCAGTAAGCTTCATTAGCGGTGCTCACGTTCGAACATTCTCTTGTGCTTTCTGAAGAACGCAGTGATTCCCAAACCATTCCAGCTGAAGGTGTAACTGCAAATTTTCCTGGAACGTGGCTTCTTGGGAGACGTTTCATGAAAGAATCAAAGAAAGAGCCCTCTGAGATTCAAGGCTTTATTAAAAGTTTTTCCCCAAAAGTTAAATAATTCCAATGGTAACCAGAGGAGCTTCCATAGTGGATCCGAATGAGCCAGAGCTGACAGCCTGGGCCAAGAAACCAACAAACATGTTTTCACACATTGTCGTGCTTTTATTTGTTATGTTGTTCATTCATCCATATATTCACCAAATGTCTGTACAGTGAGCCAGATGCTGAATCGACAAAGGTATGAAAATGAAAAGGCCCGGTTCCTGCCCATGGCATGCAGTGCTTCCTTATGGGTTCCTGAAATTTATTTGTTCCTATGCCTGAGTACATAGCTGGACAGTTTCCCAGCCTCCGTGGCCTTTTGGTTTCTTTTCCATCAGCATATGTGGATTTTTGCTGACCCAGCCACACTCATTTCTCGGTTCCTCTTTTGATTAATGGCATACATTTTCCAGACAACTGGCTGGAATTTGGGCTCAGTATATGGCTAGGAAGCCCAGCAAACCTGGCACATATATGAATAAGTTACATGGAATTTTTTTACTTCGTCTCAATAACACAATGACCCACAGAAAGGGGGAGGAAATAAATGTCTGAAAATCCTATATGTGAAATACCACAAGATAAGAAAACACAGGTTTTAAAAGTAAAGCTGTATTTACCTCGGTGGCTTATCAAATGCCAAGCACTGGGCTTGCTGTGATTCTCTAATTTAAATTAGAAACTCACCCTTTCCAATAAGATGGTCACAAACCAATGGCCACTGGGGTGACCGAGCATTTGAAGTGTGACCACTGTGGTTTGAGATGTGCACAGGAAGTGGACTGCTCCCCTGGCTTTGAAGACTTACAACAAAAAGAAATGTAAAGTACTTTTGCATTGATTGCATGGTTAAATGATAATGTTTGGATACTTTGTGTTGAATAATACACAATATTAAAAACTGCATCTCTTCACTGTTTCAAAGTAAACCAAGGAATTTCAGGTTACCTGTGTGTGGCTTGATAAGTCTGCAGGCAGCTCTGATCCCTGCAGGCCTCTAAGGGTGAGTCGAAACCGTATCAGCACGGGCCAAGAAACTAAAGTTGCAGAGTCACCTGCTAGAGGAAAACAAAGTCAAATCCACGTCTCTCCCACTTCAAAACTCACATTCTTAACATCATGCTAGTGGATTTGCCTTCCAAAGTAAGATTCAATTTAAAAAATTAGATTCAGAAAGTTAACTTTTCAAATAGGACATCGGATTGTCCCCTTCCCAGCCTCTGATATTTGTTCGTGCTCTTGGGCTTACCTGGATTTCTCCCCACCCCGCCCGTCCACTCTTCCATCCACCGCACTTGCTGCCCGGCACAGCAGCTTCTCCCGGCCCACTCCTGCCAGCCGTGTGACCGCTGCCACCCTGGACAGGCATGCTGGATGCTGTAAAACTGGTCGTCTGCAAGGTAAGGCAACCGGGTGCGGTCAGGACAGGAGCTGCCCACCTACCCAATCTCTCTCTGGGGGCTTCTCGCTTTTCGGGTCTGTCTCTCAGGGATCTAAAATCCCTGGGAGGTCTCTGCCTCCTGGGATAGGTTGACAATTGTGCAGGGGGGACTCCCTAGGCTGCGTCTGAGGTTAAATGGAGAAATGTGAATTGTTCATCTCTTGTACCCCCGAGTGCCCCACCCTGTGCTGACAAATGTTAAAGTTGTGTTTCAGTCACTCACCTTAGATGGTACTCTGATGCTGGGCTTGAAAGGAAGGTTTCTACTTCTAGGCTTGGAGCAGCCCACATGCACACGCACACAGGCACATGCTCACAGGCACATGCACACACACACAGACACACACGTGCACATGCACACACATACACACACATGCATGCACACATGCACACACATGCACACATTCATCACATGCACATGTACACAGGCCCACACAGACAGGCACACACGCATATACACACACATGCACAGATGCACACGTGCACATGTACACACATGCACACATTCATCACATGCACATGCACACAGGCCCACGCACGCAGGCACACACGCATATACACACAGATGCACATGTGCACATGCACACACATGCACACATTCATCACATGCACACAGGCACACACACATATACACACATATGCACAGATGCACATGTGCACATGCACACTCATGCACATTCACACACACTTGCACTTGCACACATGTGTGCACATGCACACACAGCAGTGCCCTCCCATCCCCACGCCAGGAAGGTAATGCCATAGCGCATCACGAGCAGTGGTGAGGCATGCCCAAGCAGAAGGCGCGGCTCCGCACACACGCCAGGCTGGGCTGCCAGCCCTCCGACTGGATGTTCCACCTCCACTGCCATCACGGGAAGGCGTGGGTCCAAGCCCTTCAAAGGAGAGGGGTAGTTTCTTTACAGCAGCCCAGGTTGAAATTATTTTTCTATCCTTTAATCTCCTACAACAATTACTGCCTTTACAACTTATTTGGGAAAAGATAGCACCGCTTTGGGACAAATTGCCTATATTCATCTTGTTATTTCAGGTTTTTACCTATTTATACTACATATGCCCAGATAGATGGTCATTTTCTTGAGGTAAAACATTCGCTCTCATATTCATTTGTTGATTAGATTTAGATTGCTGAAAGTTTTTGACAGGAAAAAGAACAGGTCTTTTCCCGTCCCACATTGCCTTTTATTCAGTTTTGATTTTGCCCAGGAGTGGCTCAGGAATAAAGTATTCAGAGCCACAGTCTGAATTTGAAATTAAATCCTTCTGGAAATTCTTTTGGGTCAGTTGGCTTTTTTAATGGCCTGCTTGAGGTTTTAGTATTTTCCACAGTTCCAAATTCCATTCAACTTTCAACATACCTGCCAAAGTGGTGTGGACAACCAGATTCCAGTGGCATTTCTGATTCAAGCAAAAAAATGCAACTGACTTTTCAGAGAATTCGATAGCTTAGAATAAAAGTCAACTCAAGAAATTTGATTAGTTCTCTTTAGCAGCCAACAAATGGTTAACGTAGTTTAAATGCAATTGTTTGGTGAAAAAGAAAAATCATTCAAGCTGCTTGTTGCCATCATTTATGTAAAACCAGGTGAATAGCAAAATAATCACTTATAAACACTTTACTTAATGAGCTAAACTTGGTAGGATTAAAGCATAAATAAACCATTTTTTCACCAGTATTTTTGTTTCCTTCTCTTTCCCCAGATGAACCCCTGGAATGGCTGGTCACACACATATATTATTCTTTCAGAGTGATATCAGAAGTCCACCAATTGAGGCTTCTCCTCACCTCTCCTCTCACAATCCAAAGGTCTTTTTCAAGTTCAGAAATTCACTGGGGGGGTGGGGGGAGAAGGGCACTTTTGGTTTCTCTCTCACACTTCCCTAAAAAACTAAAATAACCCGTGTGGTGCTAGCGTGAGGAAATGTCAGGAAGGTCTTACCAGCCCACCATAATGTGTCTGGCATTGATGCTTGCCAGGTGTGAAAAATTACCTGTATGACCCTTTTCCTTGCCTATTTGTCATAAACTACATCCTTCTTCTCCAATTACCAAGTGCAAAGATGGCAAAAATAAAAGGGACACCAGTCAGCTCTATTCGCAAGCTTTAATGAACATCAGAAAGGATGCAAGAGCTTGGACAGGTAGTATCTGGACATGGCCAGCTGCCCTGATCTCCCTTTTACTCCTCATAAAGAGACACCAAAGTGACTGCCCCACAGTCTGGACCTGGGAATTTTCCACTGATATGCACTGACAGGTTTATGGGACACGTTCTCCCATACACCAGGAGCAACTGGAAATGAGACTGATAAGATGCAGGTTTGCAGAGGAGGCAACAGCCAGGACAATTCTGTGCTTCCTTTAGGACAGACTTCCATCCTTTGACTGGGGAGAAACGCGTGCAGCTCTACAGGCTCCCTCCTTAGCCTAATTCTGGTGGGCGGGATGACAGCATGCACTTCAGATGAGACTCACCAAAGAGAGAACATTGCCTCTGGTCCTTTGGGCATATCTGGGGAGAGGACATCTCCAGGGTAGCTCCTACTCCACCCAAACTAGATGTCAGCACTTTATGCTGGTTGTACCTCTCTGGGGAAAGTGCTGCTGTTCTAAGGTGCCTAGAGGGTTTTTCCTCTTTGGCTCCTCATGACATAATGAGACAAGACGTTAAATACCCATAAATGCCCTCATGCTGTCCTTGGCTTTCCATCTGAGTGCCCAAAAACAGAGGGTGGAGTACAAAGAAACTTAAGCCCATTTAGTATTTAAAAATTGAATAAGATGTTTTTATCGTAGATTCACCATTCAGGTTAACACTTCAAACCAGCTGCTTCACAGTGTTGCATTATTTTTCAAAATTAAAAAAGTGTACTAAGCCACATGAAGCATTTTACAGACTTGAGTATGCCTTCCAGTAAAAGATCTTGCAATTAATATACTTGATTCATAAATCTTCATCAAAATCCCACAAGGTTCAAAAACTGCTAATCATCAGAGAGTGCCCTTCTTCACCTAACATGCCCCGAAAATGGAAGCACAGGGGTGCACTGTGGTTTCCAAGGATGTGGCCAAAAAGTCATGGACCCAGAATTTGGTGATGGGGATAAAATAAATGCCTGCAAGTTGAACGTGAAAGAACCAATAGGGAGAGGTTGGTGGCTTTCAGAGGGAAGAAGAAGGAAAACGTACACAAGTATATAAGACTAAGAGAGCAGACCACTGATAATTATCTAAGTAATGAAGGGAGAAAGACCAAAATTAGGCATTTTAAGAGTGATACTGAGCATGTTTGGAATTTCTTTTTAAACTTAAAAAAAGTGGGAAAGCTAGACAGAAGGGAATAATAACTGAATAACCATTGCACCAGGCAAGGGTCTTTACATTATGATACTATACTTAATTCTCACAAAACCCTAAGAGGTAAATGTCCACACTCACTCCTGTTCTGAGAAGACTGAGGAATAGATCGGATAAGTACTTACTTCAAGGCCACACGTTAAGTAGGGGTTGGGCTCCTTCCAGCTTCTCCACAGCCTCAGGATGCCCCACTCCTGACCGTCCCAGCAGGGTGCAGTCTTCGGCACGCGTGATGGGAGCTGGCTGCTCTTCCCTGTGTAGCACTCATAGCGGTTAACAAATTGATGTTGTTTCACTAATATGTCATCTGTGAGTCTGGGTAGCATAGATTCTTCCACAGAGGTTAACCAACTTTGGGCAAACTGATGAAATGGAGTTTTGATATCATCAAAAACCCAGGGTCTAGTCCCTTAATCTAAGCTTTGTCTGCAGTCTCTTTACCTGCCTCAACAGAGTAACATGTACAATACCTTCTTTCATTAGCAAATATTACTGCTAATGAAATGCTGGTGATGAAGGATTTCTGACTATGAGAAACACAGACGCTTGTCAGTGTAATTCAATGCACTCTGTCTCTTTGGAATATTAGAAAAATTATATTTGCTTGTCAATAAATTTGTAGGAAAAACATGAAATTATAACAGAGCTACAGAAAAAAATGGACTTCATATACTTATTGAGTCCTGTGAGCTCAAAAAGGTGCAGGTACTGTAACAGATAACAGAGAACCCTATCACATTTCCCTGACGTAAAGGGCCTTACAATGCAATCTGTGGGCAGCCATATGGAACAATTGAAGAACAATCAAGATATGTCTGTAACTGAAATGGTCATTGTCTCTTCTGTTGGCTCATGGAACCAGTGTACCTTTTTTCCTTAATTAATTGCATTAGATCAAGTATGCTATTATTAGTAGAAAGTCATGTTTATATCACTTGGTACACACACACACACACACACACACACACACACACACTTTTCCCACCAGAACACCTCCAGATTATTCTTAGACACTTGAGGGATTCCTGATCCAAATGCAACCTGTTATAATTCCAAATGATAATTCAGAATTTCACATGACAGTTACAATCCCTAATTCCAAAGAACATCCTAAATGACAGGGTTGGAAATCTGGTCAATTCACTAACCTGATTGTCTTCTGGATCTGTTAAACAAGGTGTTTCTGTTAAACAAAGATCTTCAGGAAGCTCAGGTGAAAAAGAAATAGTAAGATGAGAGATAGAAGCCTAAATATAATAGAAAACACTTTAAATATAAATTGACTAAATGGACCAGTTAGAAGACTAGCATAGTCAAATGGATTTAAAAAAAAAACTATTTGCTACTACCAAACAAAAGGCAAATGTTAAGCGTTTTGAAAAGAGAGATCATTTATTTTTTCAAAAGGAAATAATTTGCTAATTGGGGACTCTGCTGAGTCAAAAGTGCTTCATTTTTCCTTGAGAAAGAGTCAACATATAAGAAATGCAATGAGACTACACAAAGAAACATATGACTGGTTAAGCAAAAACACTAAGAAAAGCAAGCCACATGAGGGGGTGGAAAGCTAACTAACAAAATGCATTTACTGGCCTCTCACTTATTTTTTTTACCTCTGTCTTTGCTAGACTGCTCGTGCATGCCTAATAAACTTCCTGTCTGCTAACTCTATGCTGTGCTGTACTCTTGAATTCTTTCTCACAGCATGGGCAAGAATGTGGAAAATGGAATCCAGCAACATGTTTTGGCAAGCCAGTAGGGAGACACTTCTCTCCAACCATTTGGACTGCCCTCAGAAAACAAGAAATGTAGATTACAAAGATATTCCTGGGAGTGCTGCCCTAGACTTCTCTCAGGTGGGGTGAATGTCCCCACTTGGAATCATAAAATTGTGGCTCCAAGCCTCAAGGGCCTTACTTCACCAGTGAGTCAGAGGGCCACTGGAAAAGAGGGTGCCAGAAATCTCAAGACGACCCTCCACCCCAGGACCCACTGGGAGCCTTGCCCAGGTGCCACCAACAGACCCAGGGTCTGCACCATCTCCCAAAGGTGGGGAAGGCCAGGACAGCCCCTTGAGCCCTGCTCCTAGCAAGTGAAGAAGACTGAGTGTGTTTGAGCCTCGGAGAAGACTGAGTGTGTTTGAGCCTCTGAGAAGAAAAGTGTGTCTGAGAAGAAGACTGGGTGTGTTTGAGCCTCGGAGAAGACTGAGTGTGTCTGAGAAGAAGACTGGGTGTGTTTGAGCCTCTGCTGACTTCTTATCTGACCAACTTAGAGGAGCCTCAGGTAACACTCAATATGACAGGTAAAATTATTACTTTCTTCATTCATCCCGGAGCCACTCAGTCCTGAACTGCCACTCTGGCCCTACCTCCACTTGCCTAGCTATGGGAGTTGTTGGTAAAGCCAAAACTGGAACCTTCACTGCCCCTTTCCTTGGAATGATTGGAGACATTCTAGTGTTCCTTCAATTTCTCCTTCCCCTTCTAGGGAAGGATCTCTCCACTCTTTAGGGCCCACCTAAAGACTAGTAAGCCCCACTGGCATTTATCCCTAGTTTGCCCTGAGGCCCCTACTAGATCAAAGCCTCTTGGCATCCTAAAGGAAATGCAATTAAAAATCTGCATGGAATAAAAGCATCCCATGGTGACCCCACTGAGTAGTCTGGTCTGCATTAAAATTTTCAAACCGAGATCTTAGAAGACACATTCTTTTATAGCCTTCTTCACTCTAACTCTCAGTATCTACCTGTTTTTAAATGGTAGAAACTTAAAAATGAAATTCCCACCTTGCTCACTTAGACAGTACGCCCCAAGAGTTTCAAAGTAACCCCCATATCTTCACGAATGTCTCAGCAGAAGACCTTGCTGACATAAAACTGCCTCGGAGCTCAGCCTTGCAAAGTGTTAACTCTGTAAACAAACATATTTCTAATATAAAGGTAAATTTTGTTTTTATAGTCATTACTGACTACAAGCCATGAAAGAATGTGAAAAATTGTGGAAAGTTTAAGAAAACAAGATTTTAGTCACTGCTAACTACAAAAAGTTGTAAAAAAAAAAAAAAACTTCTATCATATTTAATGTTAACAAAAATTTAATAAACCTGTTTATTGTATTTTTCAAAAGAACTTCCATTAGGAAATAATGAGGACAAAGTCCCTTCACACCCATCAGGAAATGATGAGAGATCTGAGTGAGCACTGCGCTGGTTTGAATCTGTTATGTACACCAGAAAAGCCATATTCCTTTAATCCAACCCTGTGGCGCAGAACTGTTGTGGGAGGGACCTTTCGGTTAAGTTGTTCCCACGGAGATGTGACCCACCCATTCAAGGTGGGTCTTGATCTCATCACTGGAGTCTCCTCAGAGGGAGACATTTTGGAGAAAGCACAGATGCTTTGGAGTCATAAAATGCCATGGGAGATGCTAAGCTAAGAGATGAAATCCAGAGCTTGCCCTGGAGATGCTAAGAGAAGAGCAGTAGGACACAGGGAAAAAGTCACTGGGATCAGAAGCTGAAAGCTACAAACCGGGAGCAAGGACCAACAGATGCCAGCCATGTGCCTTCCCAGCTGACAAAAGGGGCCCAGATGCCAGTGGCCTTTCTTCAAAGTTCAGGTACCTTCTTGATGATGTCTTACTTCTGACATTTTCATCACCTTAGAACTATAAATTTGTAACCTGATAAATCCCCTTTGTAAAAATCAATCCATTTCTGGTATATTGCCCTCCAGCAGCTTTAACAAACCAAAACAAGCTCCAAAGATCTGACACAATGGCTCCTTATAATCCCAGAAAGATTTATCCTTGTTTGGTTTCCAAGATTGGATTATGGACCAATCAGTCTTTTGAGAAAATATCTTTGGTATGACGTTTAATAAATTTTTAGCTATTTGGCAGGCATTTTGGGTAGCATCCTGCCTATAATATTTGAAGGGTTCCTTCGACTTTTACCAGTTAGCTGCCTCAATCTACTTTTCTGCCTCACCCAGACTCAAAACCATATGTAAAAACTGGAAAGGTCAAGCAGGCCTGAATCATAAGCTCCAATTAGAATTCTAAACTCCTCAAGAAATTTTTCTGGATCCATTTTAAGATTAGAGAATTCCTTAACAATATCCCCGAGCTCTGTTCTTAACCAGGGCACAGCATTCCAGCAGCCTCAGAAGATCTGCTCTTCCAGGGCATTTGAGAGATCAGACGAAGAAGGATGACCTAGAAAAGCAGTAGGATTCGAAGCAGCAGAAAGGACAGCATTGTCCTGTCCAGTCTTCTCAGTCAAAGGCTTTCGGTCCTTTAAAGCAACTCTTTGGAAATGAGATGCGGTACCTACACTTGGAAAAGTTCCTCCAGCTCCAAGCTGTCTTTAGTTACAAAGAGGCTGGGCACTAAGGGGACATTTCTTCCTTCTCACAGCAAATAGAGCCCACAATGTCAGACTTCCAGAGCTCTGGCCCTTACTGAGAAGACGAGTCCAGGGGACAGACAGAACTCTTGGAAGGCTGGACACATTCGTGGATCTTGAGCTCTGAGGGTGCTTACCTTGAACTCTGAGAGCCAGAAAATGGGTGGAATGTGCAAAGGCCCCTGCGGGTAACTGTACCTGCCGGCGGATTTCAACAGCTGCAAGTTTTGTATCCCATCCTTGTCGTGAAACTGTCTACTTCAGGACAAGTTTTAAGAATTTAGAAAAGAGAGACTGTTTATTCATCAAAAGGAGACGGTCTGCAAGTTATCAGCTCAAAAGTGCCCCATTTTGCCTTAAGAGGAAGCTCATATAGGAAGTACAATAAGAAAAGCAAGATTTATAAGGGGATGGAATGCTTGCTAATACAAAGTATTTATCCCTAACAAAAGTCCTGGTTTGGGGGAAATCGAGAGGCAGTATAAAGAATGTCAGGATGCCCCAGCAGCCGTTCAGGGTTGGGGAGTCTCAGATGACTCACCCCACGGACAACCTGACTCAGCGTGGCTGCGTCATTTCAGGATGTGTGGACAAGGGAGATTTGGCTTTACACAAGTATAGATAAGCGGCCCTTGCTTCAGACGGATGGACAAGTTGCCTCTGGAATCTTGCTAATTCATTTGACACAACTAACAAGGTACACACCTTAAGACAGTTTAAAAGTAAAAATATATTAAAATGCGGCATGTGGACACTAAGAAGACTGGTGTATGTAAAACAGACTTTGATTCAGGAAACATGACCATAGACAGAGAGCAACTTAATAGGAGATCGATGTACCAGGAAAAGATCATTTACACCAGTATGCCCGAAGCGCATAACTACTGAATAAGTAAAGCACTTCTTGTCCCACACATGGTCATACACTTGCTCCCAAATTTAGCGACAGCTTTGTTTATGCCCTAATTTATCCCATACCTGCTTGTGCCCCACACTTGCCTTCAACTTTTCAGTTTCAATGAGCTCAGCCCCTTCTCCAAGGTACCAGGCCAGGCAGCGGCAGCTGAGCCCACAGAGCTCCCGGCTCGCACATCCTCACCGGCTCACCTTGTGGAGGTCGGGGCAGTGGACCCCAGGGCACGCCCAGCTCCTCGTCCTGGGCCCCTGTGAATATGTCATGTCACTTGGCAAGGGGGAGTTACAGTTTCTAATCAGCTGATCTTTGATCTTAAAATGAAGGTAGGTCACCACCGGGTCCTTAGATGGGGAGGAGGGGGCAGGAGAGGCAGAAGCAGAGATGTCATTGTGAGAAGGACTCCACAGGCTTTTGCTGGCTTTGAGGATGGGGGTGGGGGGGGTGTAGTCACAAGCCAGGGTGTGCGGGCGGCTCTAGAAGCTGGAAGCACAGGACAAGGGCATTCAGAGAGGAACCTACCCTTACCAAGACCAGGGTTTTAGCTCAGGGACTCATTTCAAACTTTTGGCCTCTAGAACTTTCTGGGTTGTTTAGGACATTGTTTGGTACTTTCTTACAGAGGCCACAGGAAACTAATGGGCACCCCTCACCCATCCCTGGACTTTATTTGCACCCGAGGGTAACAGCCCTTCAAAGTGAATTGTCCTTTAGGCCTGCAGTGTCTTTCCCTTAGAGTGGACTTTCTGTGAGGGTAACATCAGAACCTCACTTCCATCGTGCAGTCCCCTCGCTCTGAGGACATACAATTAGGGGAATGGAGGGTCAGTCCTTTCTTTCCTGGAGGACTGTGCGTTTTATACACAGACGGTCCATCAGCTGCCGAAGGTGACCTTGGAGCTTTCGAATCTCACATTTAAAGAGCTAAGGGGATAATTCAAGGAACTTCTGTGTCCAGAAAGTTTAATCCTAGATGGATTACTGTGTTTAGTTATAAAGAGAAGTGCTGGCAACATCTCTGCCAAAAATTTTAGGATCTACTTCATTGGAAATTCCATGTAATTCAAGGCTAACGTATGTGACACAAAAGCGAGATTAATGAGGATTTCAACAGTCAAAGAATTTATGGAAGCGGCCCAGCGCCAGGGGGAAGAAGAAGGCTCTGGCACACCGCATAGGGTCTGACTCCACCAACCAAGCCTTATAGGATCTCCGGGGATCGGTCGTTGTAGGGTTCAGTTCTGTCATCTTCCCTAAAGAGATCGTAACAGCAGCACCTGCCTCCCCGGCCTAGTGAAGGGAAGCCATCTAGCAGATGCTTCCTGCGCCTGCATCCCGTCCCCAGGTGCTCGTGAGCAGCTGCGCGCTCTGCGGCTCCCACCTCAAGCAAGCGCCTGGGTCTTTCAGGGTTTCAGGGCCTCCCCCAGCCTCAGACACCCGCGCCCGCAGAGCCGGGACTTGGCGACCCCGCCCCTCCCTGGTCTGTGAAGGCCGGTGCCCTGGTGCCGGGACTGCGTCCAGGGAGAAACCCTGAGAGGCCGCGCGCTTTTCTCGGGGCTAAGGGCGGAGGGGGGGCGGGTGGCTGGGGAAGCTCCCCTCTCCCTCCCTCCCGCTGTCCTGCTCCCGTCCAACCTTAAACACCTGAACCTGAGCGCAGCCTCAGGCTGGCTTTCGGGAGACAAGAGATTCCAGAGAGGAGAGGTGGAGCATCCACGCGGTCACCGCGACGCGGGGGCAGCGGCCAGGCCGCGCAAAAGCCCGGGGGAGGCGGGAGTGCACACGAGCGGACCCGGAGGCCGCCATCTGAGGAAAGGCCAGGTTTAGGGGTTGAGCTCACTGCGGAGGAAGA
>PVIY010051861.1:0-15473 GCA_004026745.1 Myrmecophaga tridactyla | reverse complement strand
GTACTATTTCCAATGAACTACTTGATGTTACTCCATTACTTCAAGTATTTTCACGCCTCTGTCTCTTGTTTACACTGTTTGCTCTGTTGTTAAGGTCTTTATATCCTCCTTGGTACCTGACTCCCTTTCAAAGGGCCCATCTCAAACACAGTTTTTCCCAGTCACCAGTCACAATCGTTTTTTCCTCCTCTATGTTTTCAAGCAGATGGTTATAATACTTCCAATATTTATTATTTCTTATTATCTTCATTATCATGGAGGTCTGTCTTTCCACTATACTCTTGGCCTCCTTGAGGGACTTGTTTATTCATTGCTACGTATTCTCTGTTCCCCACATCTTGGCAGTGATCTGCACGTGTTAGATCCTCAAAGAAATTCTGATGTCAGTAGGGGGGCTCCCCTTTGAGATGGAAGCAATGGATCCATTGACTCTGGTGCCGTTCCTGTAAAGCTGGAGGCCAGCACCCCCAAATGCCAAATGCCAAGTACATCACGACAAAATGCTGTTTATCTTTATACATTCCTTCTTGTCATGTGTTTACAGCTGATCTGGGGTCTGCTTTGACAAGCAAGCTGATTAGTTATAGGACTAAATAGGCTTGGAAAAGAAGAGCCATTTTAAGATTTTTATCTTCTAAGGATTCATTTAAGCTTTCTCTGTAGTCTTCAGTGAGAACAAGAGAAACAACGAGAGAAATTCATTTCCTGTCAATTCACCCTGTACAAAGGGACTAACAAGTGGATGCAGACTCATTCAATACAAGCAAAGGCCTTAAATACTCATGGGCCCAAGTTAAAACGTGAGCTAGCTGAGGCTTCTGGAAGGTGGATTGAAGTCTATTTCCAGCTTTGTGGCTAATGGGTTGTGGTCAGACTTCCTGTATCTATGAAGTTGCTCTGTTCTCTGAGCTATGGGCTCAAGAGTATCCTCAGTTAGTGCCCCTTGGGGGTACCTTCAACAAGGCTTTGGATGTATATCCAGCAGATTCCCAACCAGGCTGGGCTAGTAATTAAGCAGAGTGCTTTTGGTGGCTGAATAATAGTAATGATTAATATTTATTAAGCATTTTACTTTGTGTTAAGTCCTGATCTGAGCCCATTATACATATGAACTCTAATCTTCATGGAAATCTTATGTCATAGGACTTAGGTTCTATTTAAGAATCCCTTTTTGCATCTGAGGAAACTGTGGTGAAGAGAGGCTAAGAAACTTACTTAAACTCTTACAGCTTGTGCCTGGACTGGAGAATTGGTATCTAGGTGGTCTGTATAGTTCATGCACACATAAGAACAACTCTAGTCTGACCCCTTAAAGGGGCACAAAGGTTTGGATGAAAGCACCACATGTTCCCATTTGGTTCCTTTGGATGGTCAGTGGGAATCAGTGTTATGTCTTCCTTTGTGTTTCTAAAAGGCATAGGTAATAAGCTGGGGCCTATCTGGCCTGGGTCAAGGATTCCTGTGTTGATATACCCTTTGCTATGTGGCTATTGATCAACAAAACCCTCTGTGGGCTTTCCTCTGGTATTGCCATTTGATTTGTAGATCCTTATTAAATGCTCATCAGGTGAAAAATATTAAATTGCAATATGCTCTCTAAGAGAGACATTTTGCTGAAGGCCTTTAGGTCTTACATTCATAACACATGGCTCCATAGAAACTGAAAAGGCTCAGAAGATACTTCCTGAAGGCTGATGGCTGGGAAATACCCACAGGTGACTGGAATTCACTATTTGGATAGCAGCATTTCCAAAGGTGCAAGCTTCTCTTCACCCTTAATCCCCAATGCAGAGCAAGCAAAAAAGAAGAAAGCCTCTCTCATTTTGATAGAGGCTATACCCTAAACTCTGAAGATCCCACTCCCATCTCATTATAGTATATGGAAGATTAGAAAATCCAATTAAAATAAGATCCCAAATGGCATTTCCTTAATGTGTCTGACATTGGTATCAGGTAGGCCTGAGGAGATGGGATCTAAATTCTATTCTGTTCACATTCTTATGCAAACAATTGTTCCTTAATTCAGGGTTTAAAATATCTTTTTTATAGGCTTCCAGCATGGTATCTGTGTGCTGTTAAAATGGAGAGGATTTCTAGTTTCTCATCTCTTCACTTTGGCCTACAAGGGGAAAATGCATACAGTGTTTGGATACACGTACACACACATATACAAACACGTACAAACACAGATGATTTGAGTTTTGTTTAAATAGCCTGTTGTGGGGGGTAGGTAGCAAATTATTTTATTTGAAGGAATGGTATAAATTAAAGAACTTTGTGGATGTCAATACAACTTACAGAAAAGCAAAGATAAACCCAACATGCATTCACTGCTTTGGTGACCCACCCTTTGGCTATGGGGAAGTCAGCCTAAGGCTTAGTTAGCCCTTGTCATCCTTTTCCCAGAGTTATGCAGTCTCGGGATAATCTGATGGACTTCACCTGTTCATTAAGGTAATAACGCTCAATGAAGTCACACAAGTGGGGGTAGTTTCTGTCAGTGGCCAGTTAGTGCTGTTCCACACTTTTCCCCAAGTGTATCACACACCCCATTACATTCAGCCTCCTCTCCCAGTCTTCAAGTTCTGGTTTCTTGACATCCTGAAGGCAGATCCTGCCACCTCCTTGGTTCTGCAGCTTCATAATTTTCTCATCATGTTCTCCTCACTTCATGAGATTAGTGAGGAATATATTAAAATTCTTCACAGCCACATCATCACTGTCAAAGTAGTGAGACATGGAGAGTTAGATATTGATTCGGTGGCTGGTGGCGGGCTCGAGTCCTGGTGGTAGTTCTGGCGACCCATGGGACCCAGACGTGACCCTGGTGACGCGCTCTCAAGCAAGGCGGCAGCAGCGGCGGCCCGGGTGGGGGCGGGGGCGGCGCGGCGCGGGGAGGCCTGGCTTTCAGAGCTCTTCGCTGCTTGGGTTCAAGCACGCGTGAAGCAGGAAACTGCGACAACTCTGCGTGGATGCCTCTGAAAAGCTCGATGAGCCTCACAGAGTTCAAAACCCACCCGTCGTTCTTGGTTCTGATTATGAAGCCGCTGAGAGCGGGGTTTAGGATGTTTGCATCACTTTATTAGCTTGTGTTAGAGGCAGATACCTTACAATCAAGCAATACGTATCTCCAATGTGTAGTGTTGAGGAAGACGCCAGAGAAGCAGAGAGGCCTGAGCAAACCGGCGGAGAAGGCCTCTCAGGAGTGTGCGCTTAGCTCGCCCAACTCCCTGGTTTCCACCAACCGCGCCTTGGGTTCACGGGCCACAGGTACTTGCACAGGTGAACCTTTGGGCCCCAGGTGCAGGCCTTAGCAGTGAAAAGTATAGGTACGCTCCAGTTAGTCTGTGGGATTCATACTGAGGCTGTGGACTCAGAAGCCGTGGGACCATCCTCTACCACGGGGTAGAGAAACAGAGCGATGAAGACTGTGTTCAAGCAGAAGCTGCCTGTGGCCGTTTTCAGTCCTGCACTGGAATTCTGTGAGAGACCTCTCTTTGTCTTTTTAATAAGCTCCTGCTTTTGACATACCTCCATTTGAAGTTTCTGGAACTTCAAATGAAGAGTGCTAGCTTAAGGCATCTGGTTGGTCAGAGAAAGTCTATTAGGGCTGTGGTGGTGGGTGAGGTTTATGGGAAACGCCACTAAATGAAAACCCAGTATTTCTGGGCAGGAGAGAATTGTCTAGGTTTTGTTGTGAAGGGATCCGGAGTCTAGAAAATTTTCTTGCTGGGTTTGTGAGGAAGGACTAATTCTTTTCTGTGACTGTCTTATGGGGAATATTAGCTGTTATTCTTGGCCTTTGCGCTAGCCCTAAAATCACCACTTTTGTCTGTGAACTTCAGGTAGAAATATTACTTTTCTAAGAGGCTGAGACACGTTCTTCAGTTTATTCTGTGGAACCACACACAGAAATTGGTATGTTGGAATGTTGTGTTTTTTTTTCTATTAAAATTGGAAATATACAGAAAAATACCAAGAAGAAGAAATCACCTGAAATCTTCCTATCAGGAGGCAACCACCTTTAGCATTTTCTTTTATTAAAAATATCTTTTTAGCTATAGCTCTCTGTCTAGTTAGCTCCATGTAGCTATTTGGCTATCTAATTAGGTGACTCTTATTTAAAAATGTTTTCTTAACTAAAATGAGAGCCTATGATTCTTGTTGTTTGACAATCTACCTTTTTTCCCTTTGTGACATATCATTAATATTTTCCATGTCATAGAAATATACATTTCCATGTATATTTTTATACATAGAATCATTTTAATGGCTGCATTGCACTTCTTTATAAGGATGAACCATAAGGTATTCTACCAGTTCCAATTATAAAAGGTATTCAATAAACATCTTTATAGAAGAATCTTTGTACATAGTGATTTCTAAAGGAAATCATATATTTT
The DNA here is from genome assembly GCA_004026745.1 of Myrmecophaga tridactyla. Lineage (NCBI taxonomy): Eukaryota > Metazoa > Chordata > Mammalia > Pilosa > Myrmecophagidae > Myrmecophaga > Myrmecophaga tridactyla. Next base: position 11,070 of record PVIY010051861.1, on the reverse strand, counting down.
AAAAACTATTAGTCTATGGTAAACTACAAAAGTCAATTATATTTGTCAAATTACCCACCAGAATGGTTGTATCATTTCATTTTCACACCAGTAGTATATTAAAGTACCTCTGATTTCCCAAATTTTTGCCAACAGTGGGTATAGACTTTTGTGTCAAACACACCCAATTCTATTACTTCCTACTTGCTAATTTTGGCAAAGTTTCTTGGTTTCTCTTCTCTTCTGTCTCCTAGTATGTAAAGCAGAGAAAATAAAAATAAACATGTTCTAGGGGCTGTTTGAGGATCAAATAAGATAATCTGAGCCCAAGACTCAGCACTATGCTTGGCACAGAGAAAATACTTAACAACCGTTTAGTCTTCAAGAAGAGACCAAAGAGCAAAATAGTTAATTTTAGAGTGGGTGTTTGTAGTGAGAGTACCTGAGTTAAAATTCTGTCTTCACACCGTCTAGTTGTGTGGATGTGGGTTAGTTACTTATCCTTTCAGTGGTTTATTCCTTTGTCTGTAAAATGCAGGGATGATAATAGTACCCTTTTTGCAGGCTTGTCATGAAGATTAAATGAATTAATTTATATAAAGTACTTAGAAGAAACTTGGCTCATAGCAAATACTCCATAAATATTAGTTATTACTTATTTGTTTCATCTTTGCCCAGTTCAAATGTAAAAAAGATGCATTATTTAATTTGCATTTGCTTGATTACTAGAAAGGTTAAATAGTTTTAAATATATATAATAGCCATTTTGTTTTGCAGAATGCTTATTCATTTCACTGACCATTTTCCCATTGGAGTGTCCTTTTATTTTTGTTTGGCTTTATAGGAACTCTTGATGCATAATATATAACGCCGGTATATATAACATCTAATGATATATAACACCTAATATATAACATCTGTCATATATGTTGCAAATATTTTTCTTGATTCATTGCCTTTTTAATTTTTTTTTAAATCCTCTTAGCCTGCTAAGGAACTTAGTCATTCTATTGTGTGACTCAATACAAAAAGAAGCAGCTCTCCTCCATCTGCAGCATTTCCTTCATGGAAATTACAATTTAATAGAGAAAATGAGTCATATACAAATGGAAATATAGCAAGTAATGAGAGACAACAGAATAAATAATAAATGGTGCCAATAATAAAAATGGTAGTTGTCTGCTTTGCAAGTAGTTTGTCACGTTGTTGTGTAGTTCAGATGCTGTTCACTTTTTCCCTTCTTGAGATGGTGAGAACTGTTTGCCATAGAAGTGCTTGCTATAAAGTGATGTTTACCCATGAAATGGTGTGAAATTTGAATTAGAAGATTTGAAACCACAGGACCATTCAGAGAATGTTGCTATATTCTAGAGTAAGGAAGTAATGGAATGAGTTAGGATATAATCTTGAAACTTTGATAGCAAGGGATTCTGGAAAATGTAGCTCCTAGGCTTCTAGCTCTTTGATACAGGTGAGAGCATAGAGTCTGGCTCAGCTGCTATTTTGCGTAAGATGGTAAGGAAAGTCCTTCTAGAGAAGGTGTGTCCTATAATACCTCTGGATTCTATTGACTTTTTCTGACACTATACCATCATTCTTTACCAACATCTTTGACAGTCTCTCTTCTTTCAGTCTTGCATCCATTCCCCATTCTTAAATTGTCACTATTGTAATTGGCCTTCAGGAAAAAGTCCAAATTCTAACATGGCATTGAGGTGCTTCGTGTCCTGACCCTGCCTACCTCTTCCACCTCACCTCTCCACAGCCCCTTATGATTCACTTGGCTCCATCCATCCTAAACTGCTTTACAAGTCCTAAACAAATCAGGTACTCTCTCACCTCATATATATGTTTAGATTGTTCTTCCTTTTGGTTTTTTTTGGGTGCGTGGTCCAGTAATTGAACCCAGGTCTCCTTCATGAAAGGCAAGCATTCTACCACTGAACCATCCACGCACCCTTGTTCTTCCTTCTTTAGTCCCTGACTCTTTGTCTGAGAAACTCTAATATGTCTTTCAATACTATGGCTATATGTATGAATTTGCTGCCCCCAAACTATACACAGCCCTCATCTCTTGCTTTTCTCTCTTACTGAACAATTTAACTTATCCAACTTTCTTGTAGCTAGGGGTGGCTATGAGATACTGGCTCTAAACAATGAGTTGGATTTTTTTTTTTTTTTTTTTTGGCTTTTGCAGAGGAGATTTATTAGGTTACAAATTTACAGTTCTAGACCATGAAAATGCCCAAATTAAGACATCAACACGAGGATACCTTCACGTAAGAAAGACCGATTGCATCCAGGTTCCTGTCACATGGGAAGGCACATGGTGACATCTGCTGGCTCTCTCTCCTGCCTTCTGGTTTCAAATGGCTCTCTCAGTTCCTGTTTCCAGTATGTCCTCACTTATGGGGACAGACTGGGTTTCCTTCCTTAGCTTAGCATCTCCAGACATTTGTGTCTGGTTTCATTTCTAGGCTCTCTGTGTCAGCTCTGAGTTCTCCCTCATAAAGGGCTCCAGGAAAGGAGGAGTCTTAACCCACCTTGATTTGGGGGGGGGGGGGGTCACATTTCCAAGGAAACAACTAATCAAAAGGTCCCAGTCACAATAGGTCTGTACCCGTAAGATTGGATTAGAAGAACATGGCTTTTTTGGGGTACATAACAGTTTCAAACCGCACAGATAGTGATGGCATTTATAATTACCCTTCCCTGGAGAGCTTTATTCCTTCATGCAGCTTTAATCTATTGTCTATTGCCCTTTCCTTTCAACCTGCAGAACTCTTTTCAGCATCTTATGTAGGGATGGTCTAATGATAAAGTCTCACAGCTTTTGTTTCTCTGAGATCATCTTATTCTCTCCCTCATTTTTGAAAGACAGTTTTGCTGAATATAGAATTCCTTGGTTGGCAAGGAGGGTGGGAGAGGGCAAACAAACAAACAAAAACTATCGCTACAGAGTTTATGCTTCAAAAATGAGCATAAACCCTTCGACTTTTGGCCGAAGTCCCTGTGGAGGGCACCATCCCCAAATAAAAAGGTAAAGCTTGTCCCTTCATTCTTACTTATTTCTTCTGCTGGAAGATAGACAAGAGGTCTGGAGATGTAGTAGCTATATTTTCCAACTCCAAGGTAGGAAATATTAAAGCAAAAGGCAACATGCTGCATATGAGGAGGCAGAACAATAGAAAGAGCCTGGGCCCTTGATGACATTGTTGAGTTGTCTTGTCAACCCTGGACTTGCCTCTCCTGGGCTTCTTATTATGCTCCAGAGATACATAGTAGTCATGGAAGCTCTTAATGATCAGGTTTTCCATTGACTTTAGCTGAATACATACCTAACTAACTGACTGAGTTTCTTCCAGGAAGCTTTCCTAATATTCCTGTCTGAATTAGATGTGTTTCATCTGTTATCCTACATATCCCTGTACTTATTCCTAGCCTAGCATTTATCTCACTCATTTATCTGTTTCTCCTGGAAGGTGAGCACCTTGAGAGTGGAAGTTACTTCATCTGTTTTCTTCCTCAGTTCTAAGCATTGTACCTGCTAAACAGTCAGCGTTCAGTAATGACTCCTGAGAGTTCTTTTGCGATTAGTGGCATGTATTTTATTTTGCATTGAAAAAGGCTAAGGGTCACTTATTTTTACCCTATCCATCCTTTTCAGGTTGCCAAGCTTGCTTAGCTGTGGAAGGACTGCATTTGAATGACAAATAGGTTTATAGGATGGAAGTGAGTACATTGTTCAAGTGACTACCTATGGGATATGAGCAAATGAGCCTTGGGAAGGAGTAGTTGACTTGAATGCTAACAAGCAAGAAAGTGGAGATCACAAGGAGCTAATGAGGTGGAGTAAAGGATGCGGAGAGTGTACACTAGAGGTTTATTGACATGATGGATGCCTTACAGCTGTTCAGGGCAATGATGGTGTTAATGGAGTTCCTATATTCCTGCAGGTCCCTACAGTTGAGTAGAGATGGTGATTACTAACTTTATGGAGAATCATGAGAGTAAAGAATTAAAAGAATTATCAGGAGTGTTGGAAACCTTGAGGACAAGGTAGAAGAAGGTAGGCTGTGATGAGAAGGCCAGAAGAAAGATATATACCAATGACCTGAGCATCATTTGATAAGGGGAGGTGGTTGAAGAGTGGCCTGGAATAGAGAATGGGAAACTAGAATGCCAATCCCCTAGGTCTAGGAATTAGGAGAATTCACTTTCACTAAACAAGGTTGCAAGCAAAGTGGAGCTAGAAGAAAAAAATACTTCAATTAAGAGAAAAACTTTGAGGATGGAGTGTCAGAAGCAATATAACATGGACTCTGGGGTCAGACTGACCTGGTTTGAATTCTGACTACTTGTAATACTGACTTAGAATTCAAACTTCCTGAACCTCAGTTTTCTCATTTGAAAAATAGGAATACTGGTTTTTACCTATGTTTTTTTCAAAAACCTATAGTGTTTCTGTGAATGTTGGGGATTGAATCTTGCCCTGACGAAAGACATTTTCAAGTCCTAAATCCTGGTCCTGTAGGTATTATCCCATTTATAAATAGGACCTTTGAAGATGTTCTTCTTAGTTAAGGTGTGGACTCATTTTTGAACAGGATCTTCAAAGATCCTTATTTAGATGAGGCAAAATTGAATGAGGGTAGGTCTTAAATCATATGGCTGAAGTCCTAATAAAGAGAGGAAGTTTAGACAAAGGTACAGATGATTAATCTAAAAAAGTATAAGCCAGAGGAGAAGCCATGGACAGAGTAAGAGATGCAAGCCAAGAAACCCCAAGGATTACAAAATGCCAATATCAGAATGCCACAGACTCTGGGAGAAAGCATGGTCTGTCAAGACCTTGATTGGACTTCTCACCTCTAAAATGGGAACATAATATTTTCTGTTGTTTCAGTATGGTATTTGTCATAGTAGCCTTGGCAAACCAAGACATGAGAAAATGTATAAAGGTACCTAGTACATAATAACTGCTCAATAATGATGTTACTATTGCTATATTTATGCTACTGTTGTATAAGTAGGGAAATTTATAACAGAGTGAGTGCTCTGAAGGATAGAGGACAAACCTGTGGGTTGATATAGAAGTAGTGGAACTTGCCCATCTGGATAAATTTGTAAGTACAGGCAGAGAGGATAGGTGAGAGGTGTATAGTCTCTGTGGCAATTGTTAGTTGCGTGGGTTGGGAGGTAGAATAGGGAGTTTTGTTAGCAAAAGAAAGATCAGCACATCCTGGCAGCTTTTGAAGACACTAGGGTGGAAGCAGAGTGGTGGGCATCAGTTGGATGTGGTTAGAACCCATTTCTGAATCATCTACCAGTACCACATGGTAGAAATGGCAGGGCCTTTTAGTCAGAAGCCTTGGGGCTGTGTGACCTGGGGGAAGCTACAAGAGGAGGCAGGTGATGTGGTTTGTAACCTGTTAAGTGCTGTGCGATATGTGATACTAACAAGGTTGGAATGAAGGCCATAGGTGACAGCTTTGGGACAATGTTGGGCGTGAATGTGTACACATGAAGAGTATCACATGCTAACATGCTAATGATCTTGGTGATGCTAACCTTGGACCCATTTTTTAGAGTTTTCAGATGACTAGAATAACTATAGTAACCCAGGGAAGCAACTGTTATTATCCCCATTTTATAGAGGAGGACACAGGCTTGACAAGTTTAAGCACTTTGCTGGAGAGCTCATAGCTGCTGAAGGGTAGAAGGGTGACCTTACCCTAGATTATCTGATTCCCTTCCTGCAACACCAGGACTTCCTGGGCGTGGAAGGGGAGAGGGCTATGATGATGGTGACTCAGTGTTTTCTTGTTTTTGCATGGCTTCTCAGTGGCTTTGCATGAATCTCTCTCCCTTAAGGGGAAAATGGATTCTGAATATGCAGTTTTTCCTCTGCAAATCTTTCAGACAGAGATTCGATTTTCTATTTGCTGTAAAGCACCAGTTGAAATACTGCTGCCTTCTTTACTGACAAATCTGTCCTGAAAGACATAGTCCTGCCTCATTGATCACCTCGTGCCTCTCCCCCACCCCCAGCCAGTCACTCTCTGCTTCCCCCCATATCATCTCTGCCAGTGACAGATTCTCATCTCCTCCATAGTGCACAGCCTTCCTTGGGAAAGTGACATTCTCTACCCTGCCATTGCTTACATTTCCTACTGCTTACCCAGCTCTTGCCCCCCACCCCCATTTTTAGATGTGTTATCTTGTGATTCATTGCTTTTAGCCAGACTTTCATAAATGAATTATCTAGCAGAACAGACAGTTCTTCTAAAAACTCCAGTTCTGTTCTGTAAACTCATGTAACTGACAGAGCAGGAGAGGAGTTGGGCTGGTCTGAGCTGGCATTCTCAAAGAAAGGCATCTAGGTTAACAAGCTTACCTGCTCACAGAGAGAGCAGCAGGTATGGACTCAGGAGCTGGGCTATTTTCTGGCTCTATCACTCCTTCCATGATGAGGGATTAGCATAAAGAAAGAGGAGGTTTACCTCTGGCTCCTGTGCTCTACACCCATGTGTCCCCTCCTACTTCAGAGAGAAACAACTGTTTAATGCCCTGGGGGTGGCTTGACATGACCACTGACAGCTCCAGCCTTGGCAAAAGTTCCTATGTCCTCACTGGCATAGAAACCATGGTGTCAGTGGCAAACCTCAGTGGATGTCTGTGTGAATAGAAATTTTAGTATTTCCTTTGTGGACATATGACTGGAGTTGAAGATGACCCTCCCCTATGCATTGGTCCTGCAGAAGACTCATGGATCTTTGTATGATCCCAAGGGACAAGCCCCTAATCAACCAAGATTGAATTTTCTGCCACCCTTTGGGGTAAGTGCTCAGCATGGGATTTTTACATGCTGAAATGACATATTTTTGCATATCTGTATTTGTATACTGAGATTGATTCCTTTTACATTCTAAATCTTGGGCACCAATTCTCCAAGACAATCTCATCCCTAGACATTCTCTTTTCCCCTTTACATGGCCAAACAGCTTGTTCTGAGGAGATGCCTTCTTTTCTACCTTAGTACCTTTGCTTGGGGCGCTGGAAAAGATACTTTTGAACAAAGTCATTTGTGTGTAGGTTGGTATGTTCTGAGCAATATGACCTCATTGCTCTGTGTGCGGATACCCTGGCCAGAAATGAGCATTGGGTGCACAAGCACCATTGACCAGCAGCCTACAAGGTGGCCTGGCCTGAGAATGCTATCCATTAGGGATGTTCTATCCTGAATGGATCTGACAAAAGATCCTCTCTCGGTGACTTTGGATGCATTGCACAGAGAGTAAGCACTTGGTAGGATGGGAAGAAGCCGAAACATACAAGGAGAAGGTGTAGGCAGAATCTCAGTAATAATAAACATCAGGAATAAGCAGAAACTACAGGGAATGAGGTAAAGAGATAGCAATGACTGGAGACATGGAAAGAGCAGCAGAAGGAGTGAAAGAGAGAAAGAGTTGCTAAGTCACTTGCATGACTGATCACTAGCACAAGGGGCAATGGATCCTTTTGTAAGGGAACCAACCACAAGATAAGAATGTGTTGATTTCTGAATGTTCTAAATGAGGTCTGACTGTCCTGCCATAGTGATGATTTCCTATGTCTTACTCCCTTTGAATATTTACATTAAATTCCCATTAACTGAGGTAACCTTTCAGTCATGCAATCTGGAAAAATTTAACACAGTTCTGAGGTTCACTCTGCTGTTATTGTTCCTTCCCTTCTTCTACCTGTGGCTAACATCACTTTAAAATTCAGTTTGGGTAACCCCCGCCCCTTCATTCTGCCTCTCTCTCTTCCCCTCAAGCCCCTGTCCTCTGGGCTCCCTAATACACTATGAATGTCTCATTGCAGTAGTCTCATTCTGTTGTAATTATTTATTTTATATCTTCCCTATTAAATACTTGCCTCTTGAAGACAGGGATTATATCTTACTCATTTTTTAATCCAATTAGCAAATGTTAGAACTTGAAAATGAAGTGAGGTCTTCACTACCACATTCTTTACTACTGCTTTATCCTGTCTCCCTGTAGATTTTTTTAAGCAAGGGATTTTTTTGTAGCGCCTCTAAACTCAATATCGGTATCTGTATTTGCTGAAATCTGTCTACACCTCAGGGTAAGACAATTTGTTGTTACTCTTGGGTGTGCTTACTAATTCATTAGTTGAAAAAATAAAATACACAGTGATTTCTTCCTCACTGAAGAGGAGTAAGGCTTATATATTTATGGTTAAACAAACCTTTAAGATCTATTCTTAGGTACAAAATATGTCAAAATATACCAGACTACATGTGTGGCAAAGAAAAGGCCTGGAAATTTATAGTGGGCTGTGAAGGAATTGAAGAAAAAAGATTCTGAAGCTTGGCAACAGGAATACCCAACATAGTTAAGAGGAGGAATGGAGAACCTAATGACAAAGTGGGGACTACGGTGAAGCAAATGAGGCACAAATGTGAGGGAAGGAAGACACCTAGGGCACAAGACTAAGTGGTATCACTCTTGGGGTCATGCACAATCTGTCAGTGATATCTCCTTACCCTAGGTGCTTTACTTGCTTCACGCTACTCCTGGTCCTGCCTGTAGATTTTTTTTGTCTTAGAAACTAAAATAACCTTTAATGTATTCTCTCTGACTTTTTGAGTAGGGAGTTTTGAAAGATGGGGATTGTGCCTATTTTGTTCCTCAACATATCCCCAGCACCTAGCACAGTGACTGGCATGCTGTCCACACCTAATGAATGTTTGTTGAATGAATAAATTAGCAGACTCTGGGGAAACCAAAGCAGTATCTATTTCTTTCAGAGTGAACAAGAAATAAACTTCAATTTTAGAATGGGTGATTTAGATTAGATAAGAGACAGGTAATGAACTGACCCTAAGCAAGGATGAGTTGTAACTGTTTTTTTCTCTAGTGAGTTTTTACAGAGAAAACACTAACATTTATATGAATCAATTTAGGCTAGTGATAGGCACTTGGATGAGATGGCTTTTTGAAAGAACCTCCAAGTCTTTATCCATTATTATTCATTAATTCATTCTTTGACAATTGAACATCTATACTTCATACCAAGCATAATTGAGGACCTGGATCTAAATGCAAGAATCCTCTTGACCTAGCTGTAGGGATTCAGAGAAGGTGGTGGTATCTAAGGAAGGTCTGCTGCAACTGGGCAGGAGTTAACCATACAACATTAAAAATTCTATGTAATCAGAACCAGGAGTTGATTGGTTAATTGCAAAAGCTGATTAAAATGAAGAACTTTAACTTTAAGTTAAAATGTATAAATGTACATTTATTTGCTGATATTTTGATATAGAGTCAAGGTCTTTGACTATGGGGATTTCATTCTGGAGTTCAGTGCATCGTAGGTGACTTCCAGGTTCATTTTCTCTAAGATGTAATGAGATCTTATCACTTGGAGGCAATTTGAGTACAGAATGCTGTTTTTTTTGGGGGGGGGACTTTTTATGACATTTTTCTTTATTTTTAAATCATAATTGGGACCGTATGCCACACACTGATTTGTAATTTGAGTTTTTCACTTAATATGCAATGATGTACAACAACTGAATTAGGTATATGTACCAGTATGGGAGCAGAAAGAATACAAGAAGGAGAATCCTGTGGTTCTAATTTTATAACTTCAAGTTTATGTTAGTATTAAAGATAAACACAAAATGCTGTGGCGTGATAACATGTAAACAAAAAATCAGTAATAAAAAACCCATAAGTCATTTGGCAGCTATTTCTGTCAAGGCAGGAGATTCTTCTCTAGCAGATGACTGAGCCTACAAGAGGGATGAGTGTATTGTAGATTGGACATGACAGGTGTTAGTCTATGCCCTTGCAGAATGCTTTTTTGTTTTTTTTATAATCTCCTTCCACCACATAGTCTTTAAATAATTTCTCACAACAAACTCACCACCAGTTTTTAATAGCACATCTTTATGAAGTCCTTTCAAAACATATGACTTAGCTTTAGAAACTAAATTTCTTTCTTTTCATATTTATATTTAATCAGTTTGCAAAATAATTAATTAAATTACTTAATTCTAGTAGGTACAACTGGCATAAACAGGTTTGGGAGCAGATATCTGATTCTGGCCATCATATAGCCCAAGTGAGTACAAAAGTATATGTACTACTAGCATGAGCAAAATGTTCTGTGTGTTTCGGGTGCCAGTCTGTATGTTTTACAGAGAGACTAGACCATGTTGGTTTTGTCAAGTGAGTAAATAAGGCTTGGTTAAGAGAAGAGCTACTAAATCTAGATTATATTACCGGTTCTAGAATTTAATCTTCCACTTGGGGTGGTCATCAACTTATTCTTGGTAGGGTCAAAGGTGATTAGACTTAGTTACTGGCTCAGGCTAATGAATACATAGAGGTCAAAGATCTATGTTAGTTTATTAGCAGTTTATTTAAATGAAGAATAACTGTCAGAGGAACGAGGCTTTAGGAAATCTCCATAATGAGCACATTCTATGTTTTCTTAGCACCCCCCTTTTTTCCTTTTAAAACATCTGTAATTTGTAACATTTATAATTGTTTTAATGCCTGCTTATCTGGTAATTAGAACTGAGAGTTGCTTGAGAATTTCTCTTGGTTTGTCTTTGTTTTTTTTTTTTTTTTTTTTTTTTAAATTTGCATATGGGCAGGAGGCACCAGGGATCGAACTCCAGACCTCCAGCATGGCAGGTCGGAGCTCTGCCTGCTGAGCCACGGCAGCCGCCCTTGTTCGTTTTTAAATGATGGAAGAGACCTGAGGAGGTTTAAATGCTGCTGGCAAGGCTCCATGAAAAAAGAAGAGGCTGAAGCTTCAAGAGAGGCACAGAAAGTTAGAAGTTAAGAGTTACTGAGAAAGAGATGCAGAACTCAGTATGGTGATTATCCTTAAATGGGAGGAGGGATTTCTTATTTGTCGAAATTGGAAAGAAGGAGGAAAGAAAGGGCATGACTTTAGGTAGAACATTTAGTAAATTGGCAGGATGTTGAGAGTTCTCATTGGTGGCTTCTATTTTCCTGGAGATATAAGGCAACGTGCTCAGGATTTCAGAAGAGTGAAGGGTTGGAATAG
>PVIY010051860.1:0-15470 GCA_004026745.1 Myrmecophaga tridactyla | reverse complement strand
GGATCCAGATGCAACAGAATCCTGCATTCCATAGGAACTGGTGGACTTGTTACTGAGGTATGGGTATATATAGCTGACAGATCTTTCAACTTCCAGGTGCCAGGTGCCTTGGCCGATGTGTGATCCAAGGAATTTTACTTATTTTTTTGCAAATTTGGCCCTTTTTTCTAGAGACCCTGTAGCCTCTTTTATTCAGGTGGACCAAGAGTTCCTTTGTACCTTCTAGATAGTTTTTTTTTTTTTTTTCACATGGGCAGGCACCGGGAAACGAACCCGGATCCTCTGGCATGGCAGGCAAACATTCTTGCCTGCTGAGCCACCGTGGCCCACCCCCTTCTAGATAGTCTTGTGAAGTGGTGCTGGCTAAGACTAGATCATCCACATATTGGAGCAAAATGGTATTATACTGTTTGTCATTAAATTCTTGCAAGTCTTTCCCTAGGGCTTGGCTAAATATAGTGGGAAAATTCTTGAACCCCTGACGTAGGTGCATGCAGGTGAATTGTTTTTTTCCATTGGGCAATGTTCCTATTCAAAGTCAAAAATGGATTGGCTGAATGGTGCCAGACAAACACAGAAGAAAGTGTCTTTCAGATCAAGGCAGGAGGAAAATGATGCTGTTGCAGAAATTAAACTCAGGAAAGTATATGGGTTTGGCACTATGGGATGTAAGGTAATAGTCACTTTTTGATGGCCCACAAGTCTTGAATGGGGCAATAATTGTTGGTTCTGGGTTTTCATACTGGTAGCAGGGGGGTGTTCCATGGGGACTGGCATTCCTGTAGTATACCATGAACAAGTAAGTGTTTGATGTGTGCCTGAATTCCCACCTGGGCTTCTTGGGGAACTGGATATGGTTTAAGACACACTGGGGCCAATCCCAGGTGGAGTTCCACAAGGATCAGCAGGGCATTCGTTGCTAGCCCTAGTGGACTGTTTTCTGCCCAAACAGAAGGATCAACTTCTTTCACCTGTGGATGGTTGGCCTGGTTTTGGTTTTCTTTGTCAAGGAAGAGGTGCCACTCTTCTGTCTGGGGGACATCAGGGTCACCATATTTTTCCCTGGGTACTCTAGCATTAGGAGACATTCCCCTTCTGCATTAAAGTTTATTTGAGCCTGGAGTTTTGTCAGGCTATCTCAGTCTAGTAGGGTTACTGGGCAGTCAGGAAGGTAAAGAAATTGATGGGAAACTTCACAGGATCCCCAAAGGCACTAATGGCTGTTAAGAAGAGATGTTGAGCTGAGACACCAGTGGCTCCAATAATAGTGGTTTGCTTTTTAGTTTTTGGCCCAATTTGTTGCATGACAACAGAATGTTCTGTGCCTGTATCTGCCATAAAGTCCATCTCTTGACCTCCTACTGTCATTGTGACCATGGGCTTCCTGGGGATGAGTATGAAGAGGCTGAGTCTGTCTCAGTCTGAGTTGTCTTCAAGGGCTGATAGACCTACAAAATCAGTAGCTCTAGGTTCTCCACATCTAGTGGGGTCTTTGTTGCCTTTCCCCATTGTTTGTTGGGGCATTCTGCTTTCCAGTGTCCTTCTTCCTTACAGTAAGCACACTGGTGCTTACTCCCAGTGGAGCTGCTCTTCTGTGTTCTCCAGATGGTGATAATAAGTGTGTGTATTATTTCCTAGCCCTGTTTTCTTGAAGGTTTTGGGTTTTGAGAATGGGAGCTTCCTAGTGCCCTGGGTGAGTGCCACAGCAAGCGGGTCTGCCTTTTTCATTAATTAGCAGTCTGCTTCTCTCTGTGCCTCCTGGTCTCAGTTCATGTAGACTTTGGTAGCTTCTTCAAGGATCTGGGAAATCTCTCCTAGTTTTTACAGCTTTCTTCAGATGTCAGGTTGGGCTTGCCAAACAGATGCAGAGTTAACAAATTTTTGGATTTCTGGCATCTCAGGGTCAAAAGGAATGTATAAGCTAAAGGCTTTACAGAGACACTCATAGAACTAGCTGAGGGCTTCATCTGACATTTGCAGGACTTCGGCAGTTTTTGACCTATTGGTTGTTTTTCTGGCTCCCTTTTTCATGCCTTGAATGAGCACATTTTGGTAGAGATTTAAACTGTTTCTGATACCTCTGGTATTTGGGTCCCACCAAGGGTTGACATCTGTGAAGGAGTTTTGGAGCATATTGGGATGTGTTCATTGTCCCTGCAGGAGTATTTTCTTCTAACCACTTCAGGGCAGCTTGTGAAATCTGTCTTCACTCTTCAGTGCTGAAGAGGGTGATGAAGAGTTGGTGGCAATCTTTCCACGTTAGCTGATGGGTCTGTATAATTCACTTGAGTAAGTTGATCATAACCTGAGGCTTCTCAGTGTAGAAGGGAGTGTGTTTTTTCCAGTTTATGAGGTCAGTGGTTGAAAAGGGCTGGTAAACAAACAATGGTTGACCTCCCTACAACTGGCCATCTGGATCACAGTAAACTGGTGCTCAAGTTTCTCACAGAGGCAGTTGCATAGATCCTGAGGTGCTGCAGCTTCTTCTAGCTCAGGATCAAAGGTTCCAGATTTGTAGGATTTCTGGCAGGGGTTCAGGTGAACTGGGACCAGGAGAGATAGGAAGCAATAGCAGGAGCTGGCTGGAGTTCCTGATGAGGTGGAGTTCTCATTAGAGGGTGTCGAGTGAGCCAATAGTGCTTTTATACCCACAGCCAGTGCTTGGTGGAGGTTAGGGAGCCAGAGCAGAGTTAAAGTAGGACAGGGATAATGGGTCCTCATCAGCAGCGGGGAGGACCAGAGGATTTAGGAAGGCAAGGGTAAAGAGTTTCTGTCAGCAGCATGGAGGATGGCCCATCTGCCCCTTTAGTTTGATGGCCTGAGGGTGGGAAAAGGTTTTTCTCTGTGGGTAGAGAGGAGTTTTCTGGGGTCAGGAGTTTAATGGCATCTCTGGTTAATTGCTTTATGGCAGCTCCTCCAGGGAGTGGAATGCCCAGGTCAGTGCAGGCTACCAGGACTTTTGCATGGCTTTCAATGCAAGCTTTTACCCATGGTGGTGAATTCTGAATAATGTAGAGACAGGAGTCAATGTATGGAAACTGGTCAGGGTGTCCAGGCTGTCCTGTGACAACTTGCCAGATGGGTCATATCAGTTGGGGGTTCAACAACCCCTTGGATGGCCATCCAACTCCAAAAGTAGGCCAGTACAATTGGCAAAATTTGAACAACGCTTGGGGTTCAAGCTTTACTCCATAGTCTCCCGTAAATTCTTTATTGAAATTCTTAAAAAATTCAAGGCTAGGGGAGTTTTTCTCTCAGTGCCACCCATAGTGATCCTCCCAGGGTACCAGACAACAAACAAATAAACAAGATGACAATCACTTCATCCACCTCTGACTGTTTCCCTTGTGGGAATTTGGGGTCCTCTTGGCATGAGATGGGTTGGTATAACCCACCAACTAGGACTTTCTTTTTGAGAGGGCCACCTTAAGAACCACATGAGGACCCATTGAACTGCTGATTGGGACCCATAACTCACTTCATAGGTGAAACAGCACCAAAGCCTCAGGACAGAGCCATGTCTCATTCATACACTTCACACATCAGACACTCAACAATACGACAAGTTATGTTGCCTCCCAAAACGAGAGTGTATCTAACTATGGGGGTTTCTCCTTCAACCACTCCGTTTTCCAAGGGGTACTTGGATCAGTTTAGGAAGTGATCAGTCTCCTCTTCTGCCTGAAAGGCAGGACCTGTCAGTCCCTATACCTGATTGAATGGCTGTTCTTATTACTCTGATTGGCAGGGTTCTGGTCCAGTTCTCAGGGCTGCTGAGGTCCCCCCCAAATCAGGGGAGCTGGTGTCCAACCAGATGATCCTGAATCAGAAGAAGAGGTTCTGGGGCACCTAGGAGATGACCAGGATTGGTCTATGTCTCGGGTATCCCTGGATATGGGGAGAGGACACAGGGGTGTCACTCTTTGGGGGTACATTTTTCCAGCCAATGCACCAGAAATGAAGTAGAGAAAACTCTGAACACCACACAGGAAAGCACCAAAGCCTCTAAGAAGTGATAAACTTTTTATTGCTGCAGCAGACTCAGAGGACTTCTGTCCAAAGTCTGAGCCCTGAATATCCTTTGTCTCCAGATTATATAGGCTAGCAAGCAGGGTGGGAGTTATCATGGAAATGGATGGGGTGGTGCTATAAGCTCTGGCTCATAGCTGATTTCTTTTGTCTGGAATACAGGTGGACCTGGGCATGCCTGGAAATGACTAGGCAGATGGAGCAGATATTTTGTTTCATTATCTCTTTCAGAAAGCATGTTTTTACATATTCTTGAGAGTACACAAATTCATAAAGCCATTTTAATAAGGAAATACAGCAAAAATACTAGGGCCAATCTTATGAACTACCTCACTATAAGGCCTCCAGTAATATTAATTCACTTAGGACATACTTTAATTAAAAACAAATCTTCAACAGGTCTTTGGTGGTTTCAAGCTGTTATGTTCCCCGGAAAACACATTCCTGTGGATGCAGATCTGTTATAGGTGGGAATTTTTGGATAGGTTATTTCAGTCAAAATGTGGCCTTCTCCACTCAATGTGGGTCTTAATCCTTCTACTAGAGTCCTTCATATAAAGATAAAAGACAGAAAAAGCCCAGAGAGCTCAGAGAAGTTGAGAGATGAAATTAGGGGAAGTTCACAGAGAAAAGTCCCAGGGAAGTTGAGAGACAAAGACACACACACAGAAGCTGATAGAGGAAGCCACTGAAGGCAAGAGATGAAAGAAAAGAAACCCAGAGTGAAGGACCAGTAGATGCTGGCCACATGCCTTCCATTTGACAAAGGTGTCACAGATGCTGACAGTCTTTCTTCAGAGAAGATACATCCTGTTAATGCCTTAATTTGGACATTTCTCTGGCCTTAAAACTGTAAATTTGTAAGCTACTAATTCCCCACTTTAAAACTCAACTCATTTCTGGTATATTGCATTTTTGTAGCTTTAGCAAACTAAAAAACATTCCTATTTAAAATGAGTTCTATCCATAGGAATGGATGAAAATTTAAAAGAATGTTTTATTTCTGCTTCACCTGTTTTCTGGGTTTTATAATTCAACTTAGCTCACAGTCCTAGTTTATTCTTTTGCATGATGTGCTGGTTTGAAAATGTTATGTACTCCAGAAAAGTCATGTTCTTTTTAATGCAATCTTTTGGGGGCAGACCAATTTTAAGGTGGGAACTTTGGATTAAATTGCTTTGTGGAGATGTGTTCCACCCAATTCAAGATGGGTCTTAATCTTTTCCTGGAGCCCTTGATGTGAGAGACCCAGAAATGTTTAGAGAAGGAAAACAGAAGCAAAAAAATGTCATTTTGGAGAGAGCCAATGCAGAAAGCAGAGAAATGAAATCAAGTGAATGTCATAGAAGAATGCATAGGAACTGGGAAAGCCATTTTTAAGCTAACCTAGGAGAGAAGGGCCAGCAGACATCACCAAGTGCCTTCCCATGTGACAGAGAAACCCCAGATGCAATTTGCTTTTCTTGAGTGAAGGTGTCCTCTTATTTGTGCCTTAACTTGGACATTTTCAAGATCTTAGAAAAGTCAATTTGTAACCTAATAAATCCTCTTTTTAAAAGTCAATCCATTTCTAGTATGTTGCATTCTGGCAGCATTAATGATATCTAATTGCACAATCACCATTGTTGAAAAGACTATTCTTTCCCTGTCAAATTGTCTTTGCACTTTTTTTCAAAAATTAATTGAATGTAAATGTGAGGGTATTTTTTGACTCTCAATTCTATTGTATTGCTCTTAATGTTGAGCCTTATGCTAATACTGCACTCCCTTCAATAATGTGTCATTGTAGTAAGTTTTGTAATTGGACTATGTAAATCCTCTAACATTGTCCTTTTTTGATGATTCTTTCATGTATTCTGAGTCCCATCAATTCAGTATGAATTTTAGAATCAGCTTTACAATTTCTGTGTAGAAGAAAAGTGAACATAGAAGAGGTAAATCTATTGAGGGAGTATTCCCATTTTAACAATGTTAATTCTTCCAACTCATGAGCACAGGATGTCTTTCCATTTATTGGGTCTTATTTTATTTCATTCAACACTGGTTTGTAGTATCCTGAGTTTGTTATGTATTTATTTTATTAAGTTCATTACTAAACATTTTTAATGCTATTGTAAACGAAATCATTCTCATAGCTTCATTTTCAGAATGTTCATTGATAATACATGGAAATACAATTATTGTTTGCATAATGATCTTCTACCCTGAAACCTTGCTTAAGTAATTTTGGAGTTCTACTTTTTTTTGTTGGTTCTTTAATATTTTCAATATGCAACCATGCCATCTGGAAATAGAGGAAAATTTACATCTTCTTTTCCAAACTGAATTAGAAAATTTTGGAAATTGTAGAACTAAAAAGGAATATAAGATAGTATTATGGACATCTATGTGCCAAAGATTTAGATAACAGATGAAATGGGCAAATTCCTGAAAGACAGAATTACTGAAAATTAAATGAGAAGAAATAAAAATTCTGAATCGATTCATAAAAAAGGATTGAAGTATTAATTTAGAAACTTCTGACAAAGAAGAGTCAAGGCACAGATGACATCATTTGTGAATTCTAACAAAAAAGGAAATAATACCAATTATTCACAACTCTTGCAACCATCACATCAAAAGGTAATTATAGACTGTGGTAGTTAGATTCAGTTGTCAATTTGGCCAGGTGAAGGCACCTAGTTCTGTTGCTGTGAACATGAGCTAATGGTACATGAATCTCATCTGTTGCTGATTACATCTGCAGCTGGCTAGGAGGCCTGCCTGCTGCAATGAATGATGTTTGACTTAATTGGCTGGTGCTTAAATGAGAGAGCACAATGTAGCACAGCCCAAGCAGCTCGGCATACATCATGTCAGCACTCGCAGCTCAGCCCAGGCCTTTGGAGATGCAGAAAGGAATCACCCCAAGGGAAGTTGTTGGAACCCTGAGGCCTGGAGAGAAGACCAACAGAGATCACCCTGAGCCTTCCCACATAAGAAAGAACCTCAGATGAAAGTTAGCTGCCTTTCCTCTGAAGAACTTATGAAACAAAGCCCCTTTTATTAAAAGCCAATCCATCTTTGGTGTGTTGCATTCCAGCAGCTAGCAAACTAGAACACAGACCAAAATGTCTTATGAATATAGATTAAAAATGCTCAACAAAATATTATAAAATTGAATTGAGCAACTTATCAAAAGGATTTTATACCATGACTAAGTGGAACTTGTCCTAGGAATGCTATGTTGGTTTAACATCTGAAAATTAACCAATTATTTTAATTCTTGATAGTTTTAACTTATGGGAGAAAAATGATAGGAGTATCACAACAGATGCAGAGAGAAAACATTTGAAAAATCCTAACATCCTATAATGAATAAAACACTCAAAAAATAAGAAATAGAAGTTCCTCAACTTGATAAAGGACATATATGAAACACAAACAGCTAATGTTCTACCAAATAATGAAAGAATGAATGCTTTCTCCATAAGATCAGGGAATAGAAAAAGATGCATCTCACTAATTATATTCAGTATTTAAGATTCTAGCCATGGCAATAAGGCAATAAAATAAAATACTGTTTCCATAATGATGGTAGTAATATCCCTCTCTCATTCCTGAATTTTAGTAATTTGAACCTTCTTTCTTTTTTCTTAAGTTTGCATAGGCTTGCAATTTTTGTGGATATTTTCTTAGAATCAACTTTGGTTGAATTAATTTACCTTTTTGCTCTGTTTTCTATTGCATTATTTTCTGCTCTAACCTTTATTATTTACATCCATTTGCTTATTTTAAGGAAGGTTAAATGACAGATTTTAGAACTTTATTCTTTTATATAAGCATTGGCAGTTATAAATTCCCCTCTATGCACTGCTTTAGCTACATCACATAAATTTGCACAGCTTATGTTGTTTCTTGATTTACATTCATTTCAAACATTTGTAATTTTCCATTTTCTTAATAGTAGCCCGTCTAATGAGTGTGTAACAGTATCTTATCATGGTTTTTATTTGTATTTCCCTAATTGTTAATGATGGTGAGCATCTTTTCATGTACTTTGTGGTCATTTGTATATTTTCTTTGAACAGATGTCTATTCAAGTCTTTAGCCCATTTTTAATTGGGTTCTTTGTCTTTTGGTAGTTAAATTGAAATATTTATTTATATATTCTGGGTATTAAACCTTTATTGCATATGTGGTTTCCAAATATTTCCTCCTATTGTGTTGGTTGATGCAAAAGTTTTCTTTTGCTTTTTGTATGCTGTATGGTGAGATCACATTTCATTATTTTTCCATGTGAGTATCCCATTATTGCAGCACCATTTGTTGAATTTTTGTTTGTTTTTGCTTATTTGTTCTGCTTGTTGTTTTTGGGATGTGCATAGACTAGGACTTGAACCCAGGTTTCCTGCATGGCAAGTGAGAATTCTGCCAATGAACTACCCTTGCAACCCTGGTGCAAAAAAATTTAATATTGATAAGATAACATTTATCTATTTTTTCTTTTGTTGCTTGTGGTTTGGGTGGTATGTCTAAGAAACCATTGCATAACATGAGGTCCTGAAGTTGCTTCCACATGTATTATTCTAAGAGTTTGATTTTTCTGGTTCTTTTATATTTGGTCTATTTTGAGTTGATTTTCATATAAGTCATGAGATAATAGTCCTCTTAATTTCTTTCACAATGGAAATCCCATTTTCCAAGCACCATTTGTTGAAGGGATAATTCTTTCACAATTGACTTGGTTTTGCCACTTATCAAATATCAGTTGTCCACAAATATAAGGATTAATTTCTGAAGTCTCAATTCAATTCCATTAGCCTATTTGTCTGACCTTGTTCCAGGACCATGCTCTTTTGATTACTTTGGCTTTGTAATAAGTTTAAGATAAGGAAGTGTGAGTCTGCTAATTTCATTCTTCTTTTACAAGATGGCTTTGTCTATTTGGGGAAACTTACCCTGCCAAAAAATTTGAGTATTGACTTTTGTAGTTCTGAAAATAAGGTTGTTAGAGTTTTGAATGGGAATGCATCGAATGTATATATCACCTTCAGTAGGAATTACATTTTAAAAATATGCAGACTTTCAGTCTTTGAGCATAGGATGTTCTTCCATTTATTTAGGTATTCTTAGATGGCTTTTATCAAGTTTTTATAGTTTTATGTGTAAAAATCCTTTATACATTTGATTAGATTTATTCTTAGACATTTTATTCTTTTAGTTCCTACTGTAAGTGGATTCCACTTTCTTTATTTCTTTTTCATATTATTCATTGCTTATGTATAAAATCAATCATTTGGGGGGGATTGATCTTGGACTGCAACACTTTGCTGAATTGATTTTTTATTTCTAGGAGATAGTTGTGGAATTTTGAGGATATAAGAACATGCCATTGGCAAATAGGGAAAATTTTATTTCTTCCTTTCCAATTTGGATGTCTTTTATTTCTTTTTCTTGCCTAATTATTTTGGCAAGAATATACAGTAACAGTGGTGGACATCCTCGCCTTGCTCTTGGTCTCATGGGGAAGTTTTCAGTTTCTCACGATTAAGTAAGATGCTTAGCTGTGGGTTTTTAAGATATGTCTTTTATCATGTTGAGAGTGTTTCTATTATATTCATAGTTTTGAAAATGATTTTATCAAGAAGTGATACTTGATTTTTTCAAATGCTTTTTCTTCATCAATTGAGAAAATCAGGTGTTTTTTGCTTCCCTGTTGTTTTTGGTTTTCCACTTCATTTATCTCTGCTCTAATCTTTATTATCTCCTTCCTTTTGCTTGATTTGGGTATTGTTTGCTCTACTTTTCCTAGTTCTTCCAGTTTATGAGGTTAGGTTGCTAAGATTGAAGACATTCTTTTTTTAATGTAAGCATTTAGAACTATAAATTTCCCTCTCAGCAAGGCATTCTCCATAATCTATGAGTTTTGGTATGCTATTTTTTCCTTTTCATTCCCCTCAGATATGTCCTAATTTCACTTCTGATTTTCACTTTAGCTCATTTGTTGTTTAAGAGTATGTTGTTTAATCTCCAATTATTCATGAATTTTCCATTTATCCCCTTTTATTGATCTCTATTTTCTTTATGCTGTTGCTCAGAAAATGTAAATTGTATGATTTTGATATTTTTTTAAAATTTATTGAGGATTGTTGGGTGAACCAACACATCATCTATTATGGAGAAGGATCCATGAGCACTAGAAAAGATATATTCTGCTGCTGAAAAAATCAATAATTTTCAAAGCACTCTTCAACAAGTAGTTGCAGAACATATCCCAGAACTTGTCATTGACTACCACTTTACAATCTCATATTTTTCCTTCTAGCTGCTCCAAAACACTGGAGATCAGAAGGAATATTAATATAGTCATCCAGCAGTCACACTCATTTGTTAAAACATTTTCTCTGTTATACTTCCTCCTCCTTTAACTCTTCTCTATAGGGATCTTTGAGCAGTACCTATAAGTTAGCACTGTTATATATAATAACAGTTAAAGTAATCAAAAAAGAGATCAGACCTCAATTAGAGTTTAAAATGAAATCAGCATGGATGGGACTAAGGTAAATTAAAATATAGGGTTAAAGATGATAGTGCACATACTCTAAACCTTCACCTACTGTATGAAACCAAAGGCAGAGAGGTTCATTATATCTAGGACCTAAATTTTATGTAACAGATAATCTAAACCAACCTGTCTGAATAGCTCATTTAATTAACCCAAACTTCTGGAGTCCAGAATGGGAATGAGGCCTTTTCATTCTGTATAGCTTAATGTAATTCCAGGAAACATCTCAGACTGATAATAGGGGTGAGCTGATAATTTAAAAGTTTTGTAGATTCCCTTGAGGGTGTATGGATCTATTAAGCTTTCCCATCTGGGAAACCATGAGGACCCTTTCAGCCATTTGGGACTCCAAAGAAATAGGCTAAGTCCTGGAATTTGAAGCTTGACCTTACAGAGCTTATTTCTTTAGGGTAGAAGCTAACTCTACCCATAATGAGGCCTAAGAATTGCTTTCAGAAAGCATCTTTGTTGCTCAGATGTGGCCTCTCTATCTCTTAAGCCAAATTTTGAAAGGAAAATCATTACCGTCACCCCTATGAGGGACATGGCAGGGGTGAAAATCTCCCTGACAACTCCTGGGATGAGTCTGGCCTTAGCACCATAAGATAAACAACAGCTTCTAAACCATATGGGGGAAAATAAGTGCAATTAAAAAAGGCATTAGTGGCCAAAACAGATCAAAGAGAATTGAGAGGGTATTCTGCAGGATACTCTTTTGCAAGTTTCAGTTAGATAATGATAATTGCCATGGCTTGCTAAACTTCAACCAACATCATTTCTGTTTACTCTTAAGAATACCTAGGATTTGAAATGAGATTCTCTAAAGGTTTCCCACACTAGGTCTGCTTTCCTGAAACATATAACACTCAGAGGCTTCCTACGCTCCAAAATTAACAATTAATTACATCCCCCATCCTTCAGTGTTGACACCACTTCTCAACATGAAAAATTCTCCCTCATTTTTGAAAGAAAATCTTATCAGAATAAAATTCTATGTTGGTAGTTTTTTTTTCATTTATCACTTTATGTATTTCAGCCCAATGCCTTCTTGCTTCCATATTTTCTGTTGAGAAATTCACACTCAATCTAATTGGGATTCCCAGGTATGCAGCATATTGCTTTTTACTTCTGGCTTTCAGAACTCTCTTCTCATCCTTTGAATTCTATAGTGCAATCAATATATGAGGAGGTTCATTTTTCTTCATGCTTATTCTGCTTGGTGGGCTTCTGGATTCTTGGATGTGCATATTCATATCTTTTGCTAAGTTTTTGAACTTTTCAGTCCTTATGTCTTGGAACATTCCTTCTGCCTTTTTCTCTCTTTCTTTCTCTCTGGGCCTCCCATAATGCATATATTGGTTCATTAGATGGTGTTCCAGAAGAATCATGAGCTACTTTTACACTTTTAATACTATGATTTTTCATTGTCTCATTTCAAGGATCTTGCCTTTGAGTTCATTGATTCTTTCTTCTGCCAGCTCCAGTCTGTTTTTGATACCCTCCTGATCTTTTTCATATGGCTTATTGTTGCCTTTGACTCCAGTAGTTCTGTTTGGTTTGTCATAAAATTTCTATCACTTTACTAAGGTTTTCATATTGGTCATTAATTGCTTTCCAGAGATCCTTTAGTTCTTTCTCTGCTTTAGTCCTTCATTTCCTTGAGCATATTGATGATCTTTTTTTTTTTTAAGTCTTTGTTATGCCAACAGTACAGTCTTCTTCATTGATGTTTTCTGGATTTTTATCTTGTCCTTTTGGCTGTATTATAATTTCCTATTTCTTTGTCTTCTAATCTTTTGTTGCATTCCACATTTTAATTTTTAAAAATATTATCTGTGGAATTTATTCCCTGAGATGGCTTTTCTTGAGTTTGTATTCAACTGTGATATGAGCAAGATTCTCTTGAGCATCAGGAGTTATCAAACTAAGCAAACCTAAGCAAAAAAACACCCTTCACTATTTTTGCAAGTTGACCTTGCATTAACTTGTGTTCTTCATTGTTCAGCACTCCTATCAGGAATATCAGCCCAGAGAGTGAATGTGCTGCATTCTCACTTCATTTTCTTAGCCTGTGTCTTGTCCTGAGCTTGTGCTTGCTAGTGGCCTTACATCATCTCCTGTTTATAGTCTTCACTACTTCCCAGAAAACAGGCATTCTCCCTCTTTGTGTTTCACTGAAGGGATTAAAGCAAGTAAGATTTTGCCCTAGGTCATCTACCTCAATTTTTTCTTACATTGCATTCATTGTCTCAAGTTCTTTTTTCCTGGAAAGCAAATCCTGGAAGGGGCATCATGCTGGAAAGGAGTTTCTCAAGAAAGAGTTTTCCAGCTAGAAAAAGGTCATTGAGCCATAACAGATTTTTTTTTTCTGGTGTATGGACTGATTCCTTGAACTTCCTACTATGCCATGTTCCCACAGTTCCTACAATTTAGTGTCTTTTTACAGATGCTTGGAGAAGAAAAGAGAGCACTTATACTTACATTTGTAGAGCTTGCTTTAATAAAATTCATATTTACTACTTCTGGTTCTCTTCATTGACTCCTGTAGTGTTGAGTTACAATCTATTGCCATTATCTTACTCCAATACAACTCTATTCCTATTTACCTCCTTTCTGCTCTTTTTAAACTATATTTAGATATGTTATAGCCCAAGTAATACAATTTCATACATATTGTTACATATAATTGGTTTTTAAATCAATTAATAATATAAAGGTTGTGTAATATATACTTTTATTGAATTTTTTATTTACATAATTAACTTTATTGATGCTCTGTTATTTTTCTGCCTTTGAATTACTACATAGTGTCACTTGATTTCAGCCTGAAGTTCTTTATTATTTTTTGTAAGGGTGGTCAGTTAGTGACAAGTTGTATAAGCTTTTTGTTTATTCTATTTTACCTTCATTTTTGAAAGATAACTTTGGTCATTATAAAATTCTTGGCTGATAGTTTTTTATTGAAACCATGAATAAGTTATCACCCTCCTCTTTTATTCTGAACTATTTCAGCTGAGGCCAGGCTAAGAAGTCAGCTTCTCATTTTACTGGGGTTCTTGTGTATATAAGTCATTTTTCTCTTGTGGTTTTCAATAATTTTTGTTGGTGTCTCAGCATTTTACTATGATGTGCATATGTCTGGATCTCTTACTATTGAGAGTTCCTTGAGCTTCATGGATATGAAGAACAAGGTTTTTAATAAAATTTGGTAAGATTTTAGCCACTATTTCTTCAAATATTTATTCTACTTCTTCTATCTCCTCTTCTTCTGATACTCCAGTTATATGTATTATTGTGCACTTAATGGTGCCTCTCATTTCTCTGAAATTCTATTCATTTTTCTCCATTCTTTTTTTTTTCTGTGTTCTTTTGGTTGCATGACCTTTATCAAACACTCTTCAGATTTGAAAATTATTTTCTTCTGACAACTCATATCTTCTCTTGGGCCCTTTTAGTGCAGTTTTCATTTCAGTTAGGTTACTTTTCAAATTTGGAATTTCCAATTTTTTCTTTTCATAAATTCTGTTTCTCCATTGATATCCTGTATTCTATGAGACATGGTAATCATGCTTTAATTAATTTATTTAAGCTTCCCTTTAATTATTTGAAAATTTTATAGTGTTGAAAAATCTTTATCTGTTATACCTGACATCCTTGTCCTTGCAAAGACAGTGCAAAAGCACCTTCAGCTGCCTATTTTGTTTTTCTTCTTCTCTATGGGATGGGTCACACTTTCCTGTTTTCTTATATTTCATAGTTTTTTGGTGAAAACTAGATATTTTACATAATGAATTGTAGCAATTCAGGATACTGATTCTGCCCCATCCCCTGGGGTTTGTTGTTGGTATTCTTTGCTTGTTTATCAGTTTACTGAATTGGCTGGGCTGTTTCAGTGAAGTCTATTTTCTATGGATTTTGAAACCTCTGATATTGCTCCTCATAAGTTATGGCATTGTACATGTTAGCCTGCACTAATTGCTCTGTGACTTTTTGATAATGTTCTAGGGCCTACACAGCACCACAATCTATCCAGTTAAATTTTGTCCTGTATTCAGGGTCAGTCTTTCAGACTCCTTCCAAATGCAGGAGGGTTCTTCTTAGCTCTCATTTTCCTTGGGTCTCTCTGTTAAGCTTTTAGTTTGTCTATAGTTTAACGTGTTTCTTTTATGGCTCAACCAGCCTCCTATTAATTTCTTATCACCAAAATATTCATTAATGTTTTACCATGACCTTATATTTAAAGTTCTTTATTCTCTGTTCTAAGTAAAGCCAATATTTGGGGGGGGGGGGAAACTTTAGAATTCTCTGTTCATACACTCTGACTCTACCCCTGAACAAAATATTGGCTAATAATATGGAGCTGGGGAAAGAGACAGTGATACACTTTTGTCAGAGTTACAGCTCTGTTTTAAGATAAGGGTATTAGGTGGGGGAAGTGTCCTCTGATATCCATAGTCTGCTTCTATTAGCATATACTACACTATGAGTGAGTTTGCATGAGAGCTTCAGGATCCATTCTCCTCCAACTGCCTTGCCTCAGAAGACTACTTTACAAGTAGACCTGGATACAGGTAAGGAGGCCCTACCTCTTGACAACAATGGCCTAGAATATATTATCTGCAAGTGTGGTGGTTGATAAAAGCTGATGGTTTTTTGTTTCTTGGAAGATACTATAGCCTTAGAGATGGCTTTGAGGAGAGGGTAGAATCATCTATGCTCCTCACACACTTAGCATGGAGTTTCCATTACACTGAGGTCTGAACAGAATGGAGGAATCATGATATAACTCAAGCACTACAGACTTTTACTGTACAAACAGGGACTTAATAGATTTTCTTGTATATATGTTTGTTTATTTGCTATAAGCATTTTGGACAATTTGCAGGGTTTATAG
>PVIY010051859.1:0-15468 GCA_004026745.1 Myrmecophaga tridactyla | reverse complement strand
GAGGTTATTCAATGCAATCCGGAGTTGTGTCAGATACGTGTCCCCTGTTCTCCTTCCAATTTCTCCCCTCTGGAGGTGAAGTGTTCATCCTATCACTCTCCCAGGACTTATTTTGGAAGCAGAGTCTGTTTTCTAGTTTCCACAGGTCCACCGATGGAGACAAATTTTCCCACAGGATGGAGCGTCTCTGGAGATATGACAAACTCAGTTGTGGGTGTGACCTTTTGGGTTGGATTACTTCTGTGGAGATATGACACATTCAGTTGTGTTTCCCATTTGTGACCCAGTTGTCGCTCTGTCCATTCAGCATGGGTCTTCATTAGGTAATTAGAGTCTTATAAAGGGAGAACATTTTGGAGAAACCTCAGATGCAGACACTTGGAAAACAGTTGCTTCATAGCAGATGGATACATGGAAGTTTGGAGATGCTTGGAGTGTTGACAGAGAGAACAAATGCCTAGATATGTGTGGAGCCCAGCAGACGTCATCACGTGCCTTCCCATGAAATGCTACACAAGCCAGAGCTCAGAATCATGTCCCTATGAGATAAGTGAAGGCCCATGATCACTTAGAGTGGAAACCAGTGATATCAGATGCTGTAAACCACAGGACAAGGAACAAGGACCAGCAGACACCAGCCATGTGCCTTTCCATGTGACAGACATTTGCTATTCTTGAGTCAAGGTATCTTTTCTTGGATGCCTTAGTTTGAACATTTTTTCTTGCCTTAGAACTGCAACTTGTTATGTAATAAATTCCCTTCATAAAAACCTTTCCATTTTTGTATATTGTATTCCAGCAACTTTAGAAAATTCATATATGGGGTGAATGCATTATTTTAAAAAACTTTAATGACATCATTTTACTAAGTTCTTGGCAAATTTTGAAATGGCACTTTTAGATCAAACTGTGGGTGAACATACAGGCAAAGATGATCTTTGACCAACATTCAACCAGTTCTCATGCAAACAAGACTGGAGTTTGATTTGATGATATAAAAATGAAGATTTAAGGCAAAAAATGGAGTGCTTAGCCTTAGCTTTTCTAACAAAGAGGTATTTTGAGGAAGATACAGGTCCTTTTATGGGTAAATATCAACTGTCAAAGAATCTTGGATTGTTGCTGAGAAGATCTGTGGTCCAGGGACTGGTCCATCGCTGGCTGTTGGCCTTGCCTGGCCCTCAGGGACGGATGCTTGTCCAAAGAGGCAAGTTACTCCTGGTGCCCCCCCTCATAAGGAGCCTGTGGGAAATCTTTGTCACCCCAGGCAACAAGACCAGAGAAGAACACAGTGGGTTAGGTGGCCTGGGGCTTTCCCCCTCTTACTCATTCTGGCCTTTCTCTTCTTTGTCATCACCACCATCTGGGAAGTGGGTGTGCATTTCACTTTCCACCACCTTCATGGCAGGTGGGTGTCCAGCTTTAGTGTTTATAGTCTCCAGCTTCCCTTCAGGAGGTGAAGACACAGTGCAACTTGGAATCAGAGGGGTTGGAACAGGTTTCACCCTGAAAGGAGTGTAGAGGTGGTGGGACCCCAGGGGAGAGAGGTGTGGAGAGTTGGGTGGGGGTGGGTGATGGTCAGGGAGGGGGCAATCCCTACCCCAGGGTGACATCATTCTGAAGAAAAGAATAACGTGTCTTTTCTAAGGTCCAGAGGGAAGAATGAGGTAGACTGAATTACGTTCACCTACAAAAGACATGTTTAATAAATATCAGGTGTTTCTTTGATCACATTCTTCAAAAATTATCATCTGTTTCATGATATTTATGCATTCTAAGTAGGCAAATTCTCAAATCCTTTGGTCCTTATTTTTAATTATCTATCTTTATAAAAGGTTTAAATATTGAATATAGAAAGTCAATTTGTATCCTATCATAATTTTATTCTGGTATATTGGTCCCACCTTATTCTTCTAGAGGAATGAATAATCATCTAGCCACATGCAAGGAAAATATCATTGGAATTTTAATGAGAATTCCATTCTAATAGCTCATTACTTTATTTCTATGATTCCCTTATGGTATGTGTTTGGATTTGTGTTATACTCGTAGTTCTATTTTGCACTCTTCTAATTCGTCAAATCATTTCTCTATGAGTGGTATCATCAAAGAATAAAGTGCCATAACATTGCATCACTATTACAAAATACACGTGACATCTAGCTATTTTCCCATCCCCTTGCAGCTCATTTCTTATTCAGAATTGTGACAATAGTTCTAAGATGTATGAAGAACAGTGGATCTAATTATGACTAGTATTCAGTTTCCAGTATCAGCAAACGCAAGCAAAACAGTTGCATAAAGAAATTTGGGTTTATTTATGCACACATTCCAGGTCCAGGATTAGGAGGTCCATCAGCTCAGGACAGTTGTTGGGGACCCCTAACATTTCCTTTTATTTTTGAGTTGCTGCTGCACTTATGGACACAGAAACCATATTCTATTCAGGAAGACTGGAATTCAAGGATGCAGTACAAAGGGACGTGCAAGATCAGACTTTAAAAAAACCCTCCTTTTTCTACTATAATATATAAAAGAAAAGGTTGCAAATCATGGGCTTAATGAATTTCAGAAACTGGATAGAGTCCATGGAGCCACAACCCAATGCAAGAAGCAGAATGTGGTCAGTTCCCAATGACTTCCCTTGCCCAAGGTGATTTAGACGCTAAATGGAATAATGTTTGGCAAGAAAAAGGATTGAGCTTTTGATACATGTTACTACATGGATTTACATTGAATACATCATATGAAAAGAATAAGCCAGACACAAACATACACAGATGTTGTGATCTCACTTATATGAAATCCAGAGAGGTGGAGGGTGGATTACATTACTAGGGATCAAGTTGAGGAGGTGATATTGCTTCTGGTGCAGAGTTTCAATTTGAGGTTGAGAAACAGGACAGTCACATGATGTTGATTTTAGTAAT
This sequence comes from Myrmecophaga tridactyla, assembly GCA_004026745.1. Taxonomy (NCBI): domain Eukaryota; kingdom Metazoa; phylum Chordata; class Mammalia; order Pilosa; family Myrmecophagidae; genus Myrmecophaga; species Myrmecophaga tridactyla. The sequence continues at coordinate 12,538 of PVIY010051859.1, read as the reverse complement.
ATGTCATGAATGTACACATTGTTACTGAAATGAACATGTGATTATGGCTAAAATGCAAATTTTGAATTGTAAAACTTTAAAATATATAAAAAGTTTTAAATTTCTTGGTGAATACTAAATTTATAGAGATATTAATAGATCTATTAACATAATAAATTGAGCATCACACAAGGATATATGGCAGAAAAAATGAGAAAATCCATATTCGGTGCTAAGCTCAAGTAATGGCACATAAGAATGTCTAATATGTCTGAAAAGAAGGAAGTACAGCATAAATCGATCTAAAATGACAGGTGGTAACTTTTGGTATCAGCATGACCTTCAGAATTGTTTTGGTAAGACCGCATCAAGCCAAGCATGTGGGAGCTATGGTTTTACATAAATTGAATAAGGTTCTCCACTTTGTTGAACAGGAGAAATCCAATTTCGACCAGAAGGGCTGTATCTTCTCCACATGTCAGCACATTGAAGATCTGAGGGCCTCGTCCAGGTGGGCCCCTCAGCTGTAAATTTGGAAAAAATGTAAGTCAGTGGATGGGGTGAATCATTGGAGGTGAGATCTATGGAAGGCAGGAGACCCCATGGAGGAGAAATAATAAAAAAAGGGATTCCCTTGACTCCTACCTGGGCTATTGGGAATAGAGAATCAGTAGGAAAATTTTCCTTTCTGTCCAGCCCAGTGTCCCACAGGGTACAAGTCTTGAGGAAATGTGCTTAATGAGCAGTTATAGGAGAGCTGAAAAGATCTTCTCTGCTGCTGTCTCTCATCCTGTGCACCCTTGGGCTGGACGGGACATGCTTGTTTCCTTTGGAGACCCAGCTCTGGTGAAGGGATGGATGCCAGACTCCTGCGTGATGTCTTGATGGAGAAAGAAGTTCACTCCCATTGCCACCACCCAAGATGGAATTTGTACATGTGCAGGGATGCCTTCTTCTCAGAGAGAGCATCTTGGTGAGTTTGAAAGCTCAGCACACTTTACAGGAGAAGATCCAGGAGATGGAAACTAAGAGTTTTTCCCTGAGGCCGCATGAGAGCTGGTTCATTCCAGCCTAGAGCTGAGAGGTCATTGCACTTGTTTTCTGCTAGATTAATATTCAATGTATTTATTTGCCAGGTGAAAAAGGTGTCCATTGGACTCAGCAACGTAGGAATTCCTTTTCACAGTTAATGATAGAAATAGAAGTACAATTAGCACAGGGAATGAGTGGAAGAAAGTGGTTGTAGAAAAAGTAGAATATCTGTCCATGGGACTTTGTCCTAAATGGGAGCAGGGAAAAATGTGACATTTGCAGTGGAAGAATGGGTGGTGAAGTGAGGGCTTTTTCTTCAGAGAGATACATTTGAGAATGTTTCTGTATGGAAGTCAGAGCTCCTGTAGATTTTAAGGAAGTAGATTTTACCCTGCAACAGCATTTCATGAGACAAGCACTCCCACAATGGTTATCACATGAGGAAAGGGAATTTTTATTGAATAGCTTTAAGTTGGTATATTACAAATATTACTTGGAAATTATTCTTTTATTAGGAAAATTAAATTAATGTCACAGTATGAGCCATTTCAGCCAATTGTTTGTTCAAGTCTTGTTCTGTATACAGGCACCTGAGTGTTTTGATTGCTTTGATGGAAACCTTTCCAATGCAGAAAGAAATGTCGGTCTCTTTTATTACCTTTTTTCTTTTTAATTCCTTGAATGTTTGCCTTTTATTTCTCTTTTTAATGTGTAGATGTATTTAGGGACATGGTATGAAAGTTTATCAAATTTTTTGTGGAATGTGTACATTTTTTGACGTGAAATCCATCTATCAGTGTTATGTATTTTGTTTCTCATGATACCTTTTAAATTTAGAAATTCTTCTTCCTTTGAATTAAATATTAGTATGTTATATGCATTTTCCATTGGATTCACATGTCTCTTTCCCTTATTACACTTTCCATCTTTCACAGCTAGTTCTTTTTATAAAATATGGTCACCATCCCCTTTTATGTGAAAGTGTTTTTATCTTTTGAGCACAGGGCACTTTGTCCTCTATAATCTAAAGGGCACATCTGTGATTGTTTTCCTAAGGAGGTAGAATTAGGGACTTAGAAAGAATAAGGCTTTTGCGTGATAGAAGAAATATCAGCCTCAACTCATCATCTGAATAACCATTCATTCACTGACAGGAAAGAAGCATCTAGGCTTTTTACAGATATTGATTTAACATCTTAACCATCTTAGGAGAATGGCTGCTCAAATCACCCTTGCAGAGGGACTTTATTAAAAATGGTTCCTATCAGATTTCCATAGTGAGTTCCTGTTATATCTGACCTTCAAAATCAATTTCACCTGGTTTCAAAATTTCTTTCTTTTTTTGAATCTATATATATTTCTGTGGGATGAAATCGGAATTCCTACTGCTACTTCTCCATGTATATTATATAAAATGTTTTAAATAGCTTTTGAAAACATTTAAAAAACAATTTTCTCCATACATTTCAGAAAACTGTGTTTGTATATTATTTTGGTTTTCAAGAAATTTTCTACTTCATTATTAATCAATACCAATATTATTAAATTAGTTCTATTTTACACCTTGTCTTTCTGAATGTAGAGTTAATGATTCTATTCAATTTTGTCAGATATACTTTTCCAATAAGGTTACAACTATACATAACCTGGTTTCATCCAACTTGCTGTTTTTTATTTCATAAATTCATATTTTCTTTAAATTTTTGGTCAGAAAAATGCATAATGTTTCACAAGCCTTCTCTAAAACACAAAAGAGAACAAAGTGTGCATCGTTACTGATCATTTGGATCAGACAGTTTACTGGAGAATTTAAAGTACAATTAAAACTGTGCATATCACATAAAATCCTCCAGGAAACGTTACATGAAACAAGACAGATCAGTGTAGTAACACAGATTGTCGTGGTTTGCCCAGAATAACAGAAAGTTGATTTGGGAAGAGCTTTGTGTGTTGGATGAAGAACAGAAAAAGACTAAATGTGTCCTTTGGAACTGTCATAAAATAGGTCAAAAACCAAAGCCCTAAAATAATGAAAGATCATAACACAAGGAAGTGCTATGAGGAACCTGCCTCACCCACTTGGGTGACGTTACAAAACAGTGTGGTCCTACCTACACGGGACAGACACAGGAAAACAGGAAGGTCAGGGCGACATGTGGAGACCACGACAGGCAGGGGCAGCAAACTGAGTCTGTAGGAACCTCGGATCCCAACCTGTTTCCGTTTTTACTGTCTATCCTCCTCACTTTTCCATTTAACACCTTCTAGTGCATCACTGAAAGATTGCACACAGATGTTGTATTTATTCCACTCCTTTTTGTGAGATATTCTTTTATTCCCTGTGTTCATTTTACTTTTGGGGTGTTCAAAGTCCTTGATGTTTTGGCTTTGTGAAAAAATATCACTACTCTTTTTTGGATAAATTGTGTGTGTGTGTGTGTGTGTGTGTGTGTGTTTGTGCATGTGTCTATGTGTGTCCATTTCTTTGGTTAGGAGAGTCCACAACATATGGGTATCTAAGTTCATAAATTCTAATAGTTGTAGTCTATAATACAGAATTCAAAGGCAAACCTGTATATGGAAATAAGAGTAATGCCATTAAATTCCAAGGGATATACTTGCAAACAAATTTACAAAGTGCAAGACTTAAGGGTGGGCCATGGTGGCTCAGCAGGTTGAGTTCTCACCTGCCATGCCAGAGACCCAGGTTTGATTCCCGGTGCCTACCCATGAAAAAAAAAACTTGCAACATGTGGAGAAGGAAACCTCTGTGTTTTGAAGTTGCAGCAGCGCTACTACCTTGTTTTTCAACGTTCTCTGACACCACCTTTGATCATTCTAGCTCTTATCTTTTCCCTACCAAACTGTCTGCATTGTTGACCTTGTACCACCTAAACACTTCCTTTCCTTAGGTCTTTTGCTCTGGACATGCCCTGAGAAGAGCACACACTTCCCCAGATATCCTTCTGGGTCAAGCCTTCTCTTCTAAGAGGTCTCTGTCAGATATCACCTCATGTTTTGGTTTTGCCTGAGCATATTAAGAGAAGTAGTCTGGCATGGTCACTCTTTCTCTCACCCCCCCCTTTTTATCTACTCTCTTTTATTTGAAGCACGTGTAATAATATGGAATGTTATGATTATGTGTTTATTAGCATATATTATTTCTCCATGAGCAAATTGTAACGAATTTTATTTTCACACTGTATCCCCTTTTCTAGACAAAGACTGTGTAAAGTGAGAACTCACTATGCATTCCTGCAAGGAAAGAAAGGATTTCTCTTGAGCACCTTAGAATTCACAAGGGCTTGGGGAATTATCACCAAATGTGATAGGAATTCCTAGTCAGAAATCACTCAGGGGATACCATCAAAGGGGATGACATTCATAACCAAAACCTAGGAATTAATTTCTTGTGTGCAAATTGTAAATTATGGATAAACTAGAAATCACTGATTTCTTGAAAATTAGTCATGTTCTTTCTCTGTATCTAGAGAGTTACAAAAATGGGAAGAGGTAATGAAACACGAATTCTAGAATTTCATCTTCTGGGATTTTCAGAGGAACCAGGATCACAGTCCTTCCTCTTTGGCTCTTCCTGTCCATGTGTCTGGTCACCGTCTTTGGGAACCTACTCATCGTCCTGGCCACCATCACCGACTCCCACCTCCACACACCCATGTACTTCTTCCTCTCCAACCTGTCCTTTATTGACATCTGTTTATCATCCACCACCGTTCCAAAGATTCTGGTGAACATTCACACACAGATGAGAGTCATAACCTATGCAGGCTGCCTTGCGCAGATGTACTTCTTCATACTCTTTGTAGGATTGGATGACTTCCTCCTGACCGTGATGGCCTATGACCGCTTCATGGCCATCTGTCACCCCCTGCGCTACACAGTCACCATGAACCCCCGGCTTTGTGCCCTGCTAGTTCTGGTGTCCTGGGTCATTAGTGCCCTGCATTCCCTGCTACAAAGCTTCATGGTGTTGCGGCTCTCTTTCCGCACACACTTGGAAATCCCCCACTTTTTCTGTGAACTTAATCAGATGATTCAACTTGCCTGTTCCAACACCTTCCTCAATGACATAGTGGTGTATTTAGGAGCTGGGCTGCTGGGTGGAGGACCATTCATTGGCATCCTTTTCTCCTATTCTAAGATTGTTTCCTCCGTACATGCAATCTCATCAGCTCTGGGGAAATATAAAGCATTCTCCACCTGTACATCCCACCTCATGGTTGTCTCCTTATTTTATTGTACAAGTGTTGGGGTGTACATGAGTTCATTTTCCATGCACAGTGTACACGCAAGTGCACAAGCCTCAGTGATGTACACAGTGGTCACACACATGCTGAACCCCTTCATCTACAGTCTGAAGAACAAAGAAATAAAAGGGGCTCTGAAAAGACACCTTGGTCAAAAACTATAAAATGTTCATTGCATCTGGGGTTGAAGAAGTGCAGTGAGTGTAGGGCTCAAAACCACAGACACAGAAATTATGATTCTTTGAAATTATTGGAAGATAAATATATCATTAAATATGTTGAAGTAAAACGTTAATGAATGCATGCTATTATGAAAGGAGAGAATTGTTTCTTGATGATATTCATCAACTCAAGAAGTAATAAATTATGAATTCCATGTGCAATGTAACAATTGGGATGCACGACTGTATTGCATGTTCTGTATTATTAATGACAAATACAGGCCTTTTCATTCCTCTAACCAAAATATCCTCCCTTTCATTTAATTTTATCATAAATATTGAAGGTTTTCTTGGTACACAATCTATTTGCTGACACTCTCATCCAACTTTTATAGCTTCTGTGTTCCTAATACTTCATGTGGAAAGGATGATGTAGGAAATTTCTGGAGACTACAAGGAGTGAATACACCCCCAGAGTCAGTGCTTGGCCATCCAAATGGACCTCGTTGGGAGAAATTCCCCAGTCCTCGACATTGGAGGAACTTTATGTTAAGGAGTGATGGTCTTCTCCATGGTTAGATCTATGGAAGGAAGATGACTTTATGGACGACAAATAACAATACTGAATTAATCTGTTCAAATTCTGATCTCTTGGAAATACACAATCAGGGAGAAAAATAATGTTCTAATCACACTAATTTTCCAAAGGCATGTATATGATGGATCGGCTTTTGGAGCAATAAGAGGCAACCATGCCTAAAACACAGCTATAAAGAAGCTGTATATATCTGTTTGGTGGCTGTCCCTCAACTTATGCAACTCCAAGATAAATGGCACATGGCTGTTTTTTGGGGGGTGACTGATGCCTGACTCCTTCCTGATGTCTTGTCTGGGAGCAGAGCTTCAGTCTCCTTCACCAGGCACACAGGGAAGAATTGAAACTTCCACCTAGAGCCCTTCCTTTAACAGACATCATCGAGGTTAGTCAGAGACCCAAGTAGTTGCTGCAGGAAGTTCCATGATGAATGGAAGCTGAGAGCTATTTTATCTGAGGACCTCTGAGTGTTAATTGAGTTTTGTCCAGGACTAGATTCTCCTTGCTTGCTTTCCTGTGTGTTAACTAATTAATGCATTTATTAGTCATTGTACTTTTAAAAAGGAAGATTGCATTGAATTCAGCAATGCAGGGGGTCAGTGGTAACAATTAAGTAATGGGAATGGAAGCCCAACTAGACTAATAAATGTGATGGATAAAGTGAATCTAGAAAAAGCAGACAATCTGTCCAAGTAGCTTGTACTCAAGGCAAGCAGGGAAAATAGGGGGACAGGCTATGGAGGTATATGCTGTGAAGGGAGGGCATTTCTTTTTTATTTTCAAGACCAAACACGTTTGAGCAATGTGTGTATTATGGGAGAGTCCCTGTACAATGCAGGTGTGTATTATGTTGAAACATCAGTACATGTGACAAACTTTATCACATAGGTCATTCACATAAAATATGAAAAATTTTAATTTTTGGAAAAGTGTGTATTAAAACAGTTACCTACCAATCACTCCTTTGTAAGTGAGGTTAAATATACGTTCATTTCTTATCCACTCACTTTCTCCTTTGGAAATTGTTCGGGTTTTTATTTCTCCATGCTTAGCTCTGAGTGTTTTATTCTATTTTTAAATTCTATTCTTTCAAAAAAAACTGCAGGTTTTCCTGTAAGTGAGGTGGAATGTTTCAATGATAATAAACTTTATGTGGTTCAATCTATCAGTGTTATATGGTGTGTTTCTCCCATTTCTTTACTAAATAAGAAGTTATTTCATTTGAATTAATATATCACTTTTATGCACATTATATCTTGTTTTCACATCTCCATTTCCCTGGTGCTATTTCTTCTAATTTTGGTTAGATTTCTTTCTAAAACTTGCACCAGCCTCTGCCACTATTTAGAAGAACACTACTTTCTGATTCCACTAAATTTCACATTCATCCTATTCACAAATATGTGTGAATCCATATATCTTTCTGTGGGGTGAAATCAGAAATGCTACTGCTGTTTCTCCATGCATTTTAATATAAAATGTTTTAATTGTTTTTGAAAACCTTTATAAAACAACTTTCTCCATGCATTTTAGAAAACTGTTTGTATATTATTTTGTTTCCAAGATCTTTTCTATTTCATTATTAATCAATATCAATATTACTAAATTATTGTTATTTTACACCTTGTCTTTCTGAATGTAGATTTAATGATTCCATTCAATTTTGTTTACTACAGTTTTCCAATAAGGTTATGACTATGTGTAACCTGGTTTCATTGAACCTGCCAGTTTTTATTTCATAAATTCATAGTTTTTTTAAATATGTTTTGAAAAATGCATAGTTTTTCACATGCCTTCCCTAACACTCAAAAGATAACAAAAGATGCACCATTCCTGATCTTTTGGATCATACAACTTACTGGAGAATTTAAAGTAAAATTACAACTGGGCATATCACATGAACTCCTCCAGGAAATGTTACATGAAACAAGACAAATCAGAACAGATTGTTGTGGTTTGCCCAGGATAGCAGAAGGGTGATCTGGGAAGAGCTTTGTGTGTTCAATGAGGAGCAGAAAAAGACTGAAGGTGCCCTTTGGAACTGTCAAAAATAGGTCAAAACCCGAAGCCCTAAAATAATGAATGATCATTGCACAAGGAAGTAAGGAACCTGCCTCATCCACTTGGGTCCGTACAAAGCAGTGTGGTCCAAGCAACATGGGACAGGCACAGGAAAAACAGGAAGTTTGGGGCAAGATGTGGAGACCACAACAGGCACGAGAAGCAAACTGAGTCTGTAGGAACCTCGCTCCCAGCCTGGCTCTGTTTTTACTCTCCATCCTCACTCTTCCATTCAGCTCTATGCTCAAAGGACCTTTTGCCTGTTGGCAGGGATTTCTTTTTTTAATTCATTTTATGAGATAAGCAAACAAACAAACAAAAACCTATTCTTGTTGTTAGTGCAGTAGCTTCTAAGAATTTGACCATCTCTCAGAGTCAGAAGTTCAACCCAGCTTGTGATCTGTGCGGCATACACTCACACACCTACATGAAGTGAGCAAAGATATCATGAGACTATTCTGAATGCACCTGACTGTGTATGAGGCACTCTGACATTTCCTATGGTGCTTGTTTACTCTACACTATAATTATTACAACATATACTATTGACCCATTTATGGGATCTAAACTCAGAATAAACTAGAGTTATGACTTCCATATATATTTTAGAAATAATCTGCTTCTTCATGTTCTCTCATCATTGGCATTTCTGAGAAATCACGTCATTTCATTCATTCTTGTAGTATGTATTTTATCAGCTTTTGCTATACCTGGTCACCGACTCATCACGTCTGGGTGGAAAAGTATGCAGACTATTGCAAAATCCCTGGGTGACCTCTTCAAGGGAGAAAACACATTGCATTTAATAAAAACAGCACAGGTACTTCTACCATCCAAGTTAAGTGCACACAAGAAATCATGGTCTCTTCTGTAGAACGTAAGGTATTAGATTGTAAAGGAGATGACTCCAGCTCACCCTGACTGTGTGTAGGATATTCTATAAGGAACAGGAAAAAATGCCAAGTGGAGCTTTTGGTAAGATTCTAGGATGAGGGAAGCGAAAATATGAATTCACTGAATGTGAAACTGTGGAGTTCTGGCAAAGTGGCAAGTCACGTTCAATGGATTAGAGATCAGAAGGGCAAAGGCAGGTGGTAGTGAGAGGGGAGGATGGCAGGTCAGCCTTACATGTCCAGCTTGTGTGTGAAGCTATGGAAGGTTGTGTCACGGTCCAGCAGGAAGTCACCAGGGGCTGCATGTCATGAAATGTGATCATCCTTTTATAATATGGAAGATGCCTGGCTCTATATGAATATCAACTAATTCTGTAATTGCTGGAAACGTGATGAGGAAATGAAATAGAACCATGGAATTGGGGACACAATGTGTGGAAAGAATGAGACATTTGAGAAGTAGAAGAAACATCAGCCTCACTTCATTACCGGAGAAAACATTACTATGAGGATGGAATTATACAAATCTTTTTACATAGTGTGGTCATGGCTCAACTTTGTCAGGATGATGGATACTGTGTTCCCTAGTATGTTGGTGAAAGATTTAGAATATTTCACTTCCTATCAAAGTTTATCAGAAAACACATGATGTATCCAAGATTCAAAATCAGAGTTTATCTGACTTCAAAAATTTTACATTTAAAGTCTACTGCATCACAGATAAATTGCAAACACGTTTGTACTTATTATATTTCCTTTTGTCAGATATTCTTTTATTCCCTGTGATCATTTTACTCTTGGTGTGTTAAATCTGCTTGATGTTTTGGCTTTGTGAAAAGATACCATTACTTTTTTTTGAATAAGTTGTTTTTGCTCTTTCATTAGCATTTCTGGGCATCAAGGGGATGTATCCTGGTCGGAATGCCACCAGAACCCAGGCAGGCTTCATTCAAAACAGTTTCTCTGGGAAGACATGAGATTATATTTATTCTCGATTCCACTTCATCTTCGCCTCTCTCTGCTTTTAGAGCAGATATTATTTTCTTTAAACACAAAATAAAAATTACCAGATCAAAATTAAACTGCTTGTTTACTTGTCCAAGTGAGGATTGCTGGATTCAATTACGTTACCATTTCTACATATTTTCAGAATAGGCAGCTGATATTGTGTGTTCTCAGAGTATTCACTCCAGACCTATTCCCTCGGGATGGGCATGAGAAGAGGACAGTATTAGCTGTGCCAGGGACCTGGGAGTGCTGTGTGTGTGTGTGTGTGTGTATGTGTGTGTTTGCGTGTGTGTGCATTTCTTTGGAGGGGGCATTCCACAACTTATGGGCATCTGAGCTCATAAATTCTAATAGTTGTAGCATATAATACAGAGTCCACAGGCAAAGCTGTATATGGAAATAAGAATGACTCCTTTAAATTCCAAGGGATATAACTGCAATTAGTTATATTAAGATGTATCAAGAACAGTGAATCTAATTATGAAATTTATTCAGCCTCCAGTATCAGAAAACCCAAGCAAAATAGTTGCATAAAGAAATTTGGGTTTATTTATGCACACATTCCAGGTCCAGGATTAGGAGGTCCAGGGATGGTGCAGTAGCTCAGGAAAGCTGTTTGGGACCCCTAACGTGCTCTTTTATTTTTGAGGAGTTTCTCCCCTTATGGACATGGAAGCTGCATCCTATTCAAGAAGCCTGGAATTCAAGGATGCAGTGCAAAGGGATGAGCAAGGTGGGACTTTAAAAAATTCATTTTTTCTACTATAATATATATATGAAAAGATGCCATATCATGAGCTCAATAAATTTCAAAGGTTTGATTGAGTCCACGGAGTCAGAACCCAACCAAGAACCAGAATGTGGTCATTCCCCAAGGACATCTATTGCCCAAGGTGATTTAGACAATCAATGGGATATTATTCCACAGCAAAAAGGATTAAGCTTCTGACGCATGTTACAACATGGATGAACATTGAATACATCATGTTAAGAGAAATAAGCCAGACACAAAAAACCCAGAGGTTATGTTCTCACTCATATGAAATCCAGAGAGGTGTAGGGTGGATCACATTACTAAGGATCAAGTTGAGGAGGTGATATTGCTTCCTGTGTAGAGTTTCTCTCTGAGGTGAAGAAGCAGGTCAGGCAATGATGTTGATTGTAGCAACGTGTTGTGAATGTACACAGCGCTAGTGAAATGAACTCATGATTATGGTTAAAAAGCAAATTTTAAATTGTAAAGCTTTAAACTCATATAAAGTTTTAAATTTCTACTTTAGTGTTGAATTTATAAAAAAATTAATGTATATATTAGCATAATAATTTGAGCACCACACAAGTATGTATGGGGAAAGAAATTGAAAGAATCCATACTAGGTGCTAAGGTCAAGTAATGGCACGTTAGAATGTCTAAATGTGTCTTAAAAGAAGGAAGTATTTTAAAAATTGGGCTAAAATGACAAGTGGTAGTTTTTGTTGCAAGCATGACCTTTGTCATTGTTTTGGCAAAGCATTATCAAGCCAAGAGTGGGGGACCCACGGTTTTATATCGAATGAATGCAGTCTCCACTTCGTTGAAGAGAAGAAAGCCAATTTTGACCACAAGGGCTGTATCTTCTCCCTATGTCAGCACTTTGGATATCTGAGGACTTCGTTCTGGTGGGCACCTCAGCTGTAGCTTTTGGAAGACACTGTAAGTCAGCAGATGGGGTGAATTGTTGGAGGTGATATCTATGGAAGGCATGAGAGTCCATGGGAGAGCAATAACAAAAATGGGAATCTCTTGACTCATATCTGGGCTATTGGGAACAGAGAATCAGTAAGAAAATATTCCTTTCTGTCCAGCCCAGTGTCCCACAGGGCAGAAGAAATGAGGAAACGTATATAATGAGCAGTTATAGGAGAGCTGTAAAGAACTTCTCTGCTGCTTTTTCTCATCCTGTGCAGCCCTGGGTTGAATGCGACATGCTTGTTTCCTTTGGAGACCCAACCCTGGTGAGGGGTTGGATGTCAGTCTCCTCCCTGATGTCTTGATGGAGAAAGACCTTCAATCCTATCGCCAACCCTCCAAGAAGGAATTTGTACTTCTGCACGAAGACCGTCTTCTTAGAGAGAGCATCTTGGTGAGTTTGAAAGCTCAGTCGATTTTGCAGGAGAAGGTCCAAGAGATGGAAGCCAAGAGCTTTTCCCTGAGTTCACCTGAGATCCGGTTCAGCACAGCCTAGTTCTGAGCTCTTTGCACTTGTTTTCTGCTAGTGAAATATCCAATACATTTATTTGTCATGTGAAAAAGGTGTCCATTGGACTCAGCCATGCGGGAATTCCTCTTGGTAGTTAGGGATAGAAATGGAAGTACAATTAGCAGAGGGAATGAGAGGAAGAAAGTGGTTGTAGAAAAAGCAGAATATCTGTCCATGGGGCTTTGTCCTAAATGGGAGCAAGGAAAAATGTCTTATAAGCAATGGAGAAATGGGTAATTGAAGTGAGGGCTTTTCTTCAAAAAGGTATGTTTGAGAATATTTCTCTATTGATGGCAGAGCT
>PVIY010051858.1:0-15471 GCA_004026745.1 Myrmecophaga tridactyla | reverse complement strand
GAATGGGCTGAGACTCAGCATCAAGGGATTGAGAAAACCTTCTTGACCAAAAGGGGGAAGAGTGAAATGAGACAAAGTGTCAATGGCTGAGAGATTCCAAACAGAGTAGAGAGGTTATCCTGGAAGTTATTCTTATGCATTAAGTAGATATCACCTTGTTATTCAAGACGTAATGGAGAGGCTGGAGGGAACTGCCTGAAAATGTAGAGCTGTGTTCCAGTAGCCATGTTTCTTGAGGATGATTGAATAATGATATAGCTTTCACAATGTGACTGCGTGATTGTGAAAACCTTGTGTCTGATGCTCCTTTTATCTACCATGTCAACAGATGAGTAGAACATATGGAATAAAAATAAATAATAAGGGGAACAAATGTTAAAATAAATTTAGTTTGAAATGTTAGTGATCAATGAAAGTGAGGGGTAAGGGGTATGGTATGTATAATCTTTTTTTTTCTATTATTGTTTTATTTCGTTTTCTGTTGTCTTTTTATTTCTTTTTCTGAATTGATGCAAATGTTCTAAGAAATGATGAATATGTAACTATGTGATGATATTGAGAATTACTGATTTTATATGTAGAACAGAATGATATGTTAATGTTTTTGTTTGTTCTTAATTTTTTTAATAAATAAATTAATTAAAAAAAATTTAAGTCCCATGGGAGCACACCTGACCTTGAGTGAATAAATTCCAGAAGACTTGCCTGTGGACCTTTGAACTGGATCTTGCATGGGAGTTTGTCAAAAGAGGGGCTCACAGGTGCTCCATACAGAGAGCACAACAAATGCTCAGCAGTTTGGGGTGATAGTGCTACAAGATGAAGGTAGCCTGGGGCTTAACCAAAAGCGCTAGAGGCTAGTACAGGAATCATGCAACACCTCCAGTCAGTTAAGGGCAGAGGAAGGAGGATGATAAGGAAAAAAATGATGGCTTCTCTGCTCAGCACCGTTTTTCCAAAGAGCCAAAATTCTACAGTCAGTGAAACAGATGAACTCATGGGCAGCTGGTGTGTGGAAAAGTGTGGGAAAGAACTGGGGGTGAGGTGTTTCTCATGGGCATCGTCTCTGACTCATTACTTTTTAGCTCATAGGCCCGTGCTTTTTGTTTCCTTCCTTAGGATCACGTGGAAATGAGAAGAGGGTGGGTCATCAGGGAAGGGTTCTCCAGGGAGAGGAAGCTCCTTCAATGGAAGCCTGTGAGTAGCAGTGTGGGGGCACATGCGCACACACACCGGGTGACTTCTACATATACAGAGCCTCCCCGGCTCTCCTGGGAAGAGTCTTGAAAGAGAGACCACGGGTCAGGCCTGGCAGGAGCTGGAGTTGGAGCTGTAGGAGTGAAGGGCGCCACCGAAGAGGGAGCCCTTTTCCAGGATCTCTCTCTCCCAACTTGATTCTTGCCACTGGACGCAGGTAAGCAGAGATGGAAGGGTGCAGGGAGGTGATAGCCAGGGATCAGTGTGGCCAAGCTGTTAAGAGAACACACTTCCAACTCATACAAGCCCTGGCTCTGCCACTTAGGAGCTGTGTGACTTCAGGCAATTCATTTAACTTCTCCTTGCCTCAGTCTGTCTGTTAACTTCAGACCTTTGCACGGACTATAGTATCTTCCTGCCCCAGGCGTTGCTGTCTAATGCCTTGTTGTCAGCCAAGTTTTAGCCTAGATAGCATGTCCTCCAAGGTCAGGTGTTCCTCCATGTGCTTCCTTATACCTTAAATGGACATCTCTGCCTGACACGTACCACCCTTCATTATAATTGCTTATAGACTTGTGAGGGTCCCCAGAAGATACTAAGTCCCTTAAGAGAGAAGACCATATCTTATTCACCTTTGTATTCACAGGTGAATAGCACCTGGCAGATAGTGGTCATGTAATAAATGTCTGACGGATGAAGGAATGGAAGAGAAGTCATGAGTGCTGTGTGACACGGGTAGGCACAGAGAACCTGCAGTCTCCTTCTCCATGTGCTGTAACTGATCATTTATACTGATCGGGCATCTCACCAAGAATTAGTTCACCCAGCTGGGATCTCAGGTCAGAACGGCCTCCCATAAAGTCTGGTTTTAAGGTTTGACCTTATGATTCTGCTAATTATCAAATTAGCCAATCTCTTTGCTAATCTCCTGGCTCACATTTTTGAAAGCATTTCTCAAAAGCGTTGTGATTTGTAGGGGAGCAAAGTTAGGGAGAGGAAGTGAAGTCCAAACTAAACCAGAAACCTCCTAGATAGAGGAGCACAGCAAGTGCTTTTTGCACAAGGCAGGTGGAACAGGCAGGATTCTCTGAATTCCACTTATCCAAAAGGCCACACTTAAATTCTTAGCTTTTCCTCCACATGCCCATAATTTTTTGGTTTCCCTTCTAAGACTCTTCCCTGATAAGAAAAGTCTCCTACAGAAGAGATTTCTATGGGGTTTATTTTGGCCATCTGGGTCAAAATCGGCCTCACTCATAGGCAGCTGGAAGGCATTCCCCGACAAAAGCGTCTCCCTTTCCCATGGCATGGAGCGTTGGCCTGAAAGTCCGATCATATACCAGCCCTTAGTTGGGCCCCTGACAAAATGTCAGTCACTGGGAAGGGTGTGGGGTTGAAGTCGTCACTTGCTAACATCTTCTATTGGTTCATTCGCCCAACACAGAAACAGGCAATGAGAACCCCGCACTCAATGTACCTGACACTCTGGAGAGGGAGGCTGCCCAGACACACACTTATATGGCAGCAATGCAGAGCAGACTGTGGGCAGAACTGTTTGCCCTTAGATACCCTCCCTCCTTTCAGCAGGTCAGGCCCTTCACTCGTCAGAGAAAGCAGCCCATGGGAAAAGGCCTGCTTCGGGAAAAGAGGCTAGAGGGAAAGCATCCTATCATACCTCCCGAGCCCTGAGCCCCTCCCAGCCCCTTGTACCCTTGGGGTAAATGCTGCGCTGTTCCTTCACTTTTTTTCCCTGACCCCAACTGAGACCTGAATTTCTTTGCATCAGGGACAAGTTATTTTTCAGGAGAGCATGGCTTAGGGGGCAAATGCCCTGTGGAGAGGGCCCATGGTGAAGGGAACTCATCACACTAAAATATGAGGAATTATGGCAGGAAGTTTCCTGTGTTGGGGGTTGGGGAAGGAAGAGACATTGGCTCTGAGATTAGGGGGAGCCAAGGTCATCAAGGGTGGGGAATGAGACAGAAGGGCCAGGCATACCCCCAAACCAATAGGCCTGCTGGATGCGATGTCTAAGGCACCATCTCTTTACCCTAAGCTGTCATCTGGATAAATCCAAAACACTAGACAAATCAAGTTTAAAAAAAAACAAAACAAGACACTGAGTCCATGATTTGTAAAACTGTTTTTAAAATAGTACTGCAGAGCAGGCCACGGTGGCTCCGTGGCTGAGTTCTCCCCTGCCATGCCGGAGATCCAGGTTTGCTTCCCAGTGCCTGCCCGTGCAAAAAAATAAGAATAAAATAGTATTGTAAAAACAAAATTTAGGGTAGCTATTCGTAGGAAAGATGCCAGGGAAGTGGTAGGATTAGAGAGGACACACCTGGGCGCTTCAATGATATTATCGGTAATGGCCTATTTTTAAAAATTTACATGGGTGTTGTTTAATTATCCCATAGCCCTTATAAGGAATATATTGCATACGTTATGTTCTATTCTTGCTACTCTGAAATACTTCATTATATGTGTGTGTGGGTGTATACATAGAGAGAGCCTCTGACTCACATATATATATATGAATATATATATATATATATCTGATTATATGCAAGGCCATGTGTCATAGGGAAATGTCAAGGTTCTTACTCTCAGGGAACTCATGGCCATAAGGGGAAACAGGTATATCAGTGAAAATGCAAAAGGGAGAAAGGGGTATAGGAAAAGGAGGCATCTAGACATGATAGTTTTTAATTGGTTTTATTAATGTATAATTAACTTGCAATAAAATTCGCCAATTTTAAGAGTAGCTTGACGAATTCAAATACTTAGGTGTATATTCAGATTCTAGATCTAGAATATTTCCATCATCTCAAAAAGTTCCCTTGCGGTCTTAACGTTAATCCCCCGTCCCATTCACAGTGGCTACCATTGATCTGATTTCTGTCACGTTTGGTATGTCTTTTCTAGAAGTTCATATAAACAGACTGATTGATGAATATTTGATTATTTCTCATTTTTAGCTATTATAAATAAAGCTGTTATGATCATTCACATATAGTCTTCGTGTGGACATATGTTTTCATTTCTCTTGGGAAAATACCTAGAAGTGAAACTACTGGATTGTTAGGTAAGTGTATGTTTCATTTTGTAAGAAACTGCTAAGTTACTTTCCAAAGCAGCTGCACCGTTTTTATTCCTACCAGTGATGTATGAGCTATCCAGTTACTCCACATCCTCACCAACACTTGGTATGGTCTGATTTTTAATTGCGACAATTCTAGTGGGTGTGTAGTTGTATCTCATTGTGCATTCAATTTGCATTTCCCTTTGATTAATGACATTGAACGTCTTTTTCACTTTTAGTTATCATCACCTATCTTCCTTTGTGAGATGAAATGAAGTGTTTTTCCAAAGCTTTTGCCCTTTTTTTTTTTTTTGTGCTGTATGGTGGGGTCACATTTCATTCTTTTTCCATGTCACTATCCTATTATTGCAGCACCATTTGTTGAAATTTTTTTTTTAAGTGCATAGGCCAGGGATCGAACCCAGGCCTCCCTCATGGCAGGCGAGAATTCTACCACTGAATTACTCTTGTACCCATTGCCCATTTTTTAACCAAGTTGCTTTTCTTATTATACATTTTTAAGAGTTCTTTGCATATTTTAGATACAAGTCCACTGTCAGATATATATATTTATAGTGGATATTTTCTCCAAATCTGTGGTTTGCCTTTTCATTTTCTTAATGGTGTCTTTCAAAGAGCAAATTTTTATTTTTGATGAAGTTTAATTTATTATTTTTTAATGGGTGTGCTTTTTGTATCTTATCTAAGAAGTGCCTGCCTAACCCAAGATCCCAAAGAATTTCTCCTATGGTTTCTTCTAGAAATTTAATTAAGCTTAGGTTTATGATTCATTTGAAGTTTGTTTTTGAATGTGGTGTGAGGTAATTGTCAAAGCACGTTTTTGCTTTGTTTTGTATATGGCTTTGTTCCAGCACCATCCTTTTCCCACTGATTTACCATTTTTTCAAAAAATCATTTAATCATGTATATATGGGTCTATTTCTGAACTCTCTGTTCTGTTCCAGCGCTCTACGTGTCTTTCTTTACACTGCTACTTCACAGTTTTGATTACCATAGCTTTTATAAGTCCTGAAATCACCTGTATAAGTTCTCTGACTCTGATATTCTTTTTCAATATTGTTTTACCTAGACTAGTCTTTGCATTTCCATATAATTTAGATTCAGCTTGTCAATTTCTACAACAAAATACTGGTAAGATTTTGACTGGGATTGCATTGAATGTATGCAACAATTTTGGAAGAATTGACAGCTTAATATTATTGAGTCTTCTGATTTATGGTGCATCTCTCTATTTACTAGGTCTTTAATTTCTCTCAGAGTTTTATAATGTTTAGTGTACAGGTTTTGCACATATTTTGTTACATTTACCCTTAAGTATTTTATATTTTTATGCTCTTTTTTTTTTTTACATGGGCAGGCACCAGGAATCAAACCCGGGTCCTCGGGCACAGCAGGCAAGCGTTCTTACCTGCTGAGCCACCGTGGCCCGCCCTTTTTATGCTCTTTTTAAGTGGCATTTTTATTTCAGTTTTCAAATTTGTCATTGCTCATATTAGAAACATAATAGGACATTTATATATTAATATTTTATCCTGTGACCTTGCTAATCTCACTGAAGTTTCCTTAGGATTTTCTATTTAGATGTTATCTGTGAATAATGATGAATGTTACTTTTTCCTTTCCAAACTGTATGACGTCTGCTTCTTTTTCTTTTCTTATTGCACTGGATAAGACCTTCTGTGCAATATTGAATAGAAGGGGCAGAGTGGACACCATGATGACACCTTTTAAAATGTTTTATTTCTTTACAAAGTAGAAATTATCATTAGCTATAATAGAGGTATAAGCAAAATATGATGGGGTGGGGAGTGTTTTGTGGGAGTGGGGGCTGGCAGAGAATTGAACAATTAAACCCTGTACCTTGGAGGAAGGTCTATAATGGGCAGAGTTTTTAAAGAAAGTTTTCTGGCTTTCCTTGATCTGACTCTGGGAGGGGACAGTTTCTGCAATCTGTTTTCCTCTCTCCACCCTCTGTTATTGGAGGTTCCCCTACATCACGTTCCTGGCAACAGGGCTACCAAGATTCTCCTTCCATCAGTTCTAGGATGTTGTCCTCTCCTTGTGTGATGGCGTGCTCACGGACCTGCTCCCGCATCCTGGGCCTCAGCCTGGGGACTGCAGCCCTGTTTGCTGCAGGGGCCAATATGGCGCTCCTCTTTCCCAACTGGGATGTGACCTACCTGCTGAGGGGCCTCGTTGGCAGGCATGCCATGCTGGGCTCTGGGCTCTGGGGAGGAGGCCTCATGGTAAGTGTCTGGGGTCCTTCGGGCGTGGATTACCAAAGAGAGAAGGGAGCAGGGAGGTATGGGGGAAGAGTGTCTGGATTCCCTTTAGAGAAGCTGGATCAAACAAGATGATCTTGGGTCCACAAAAGCTCCAAGGGATAGAGAACTATAGAAGACTTGCCAAGGGTTGTTGCATTTTAGCATGGAGATGAGGCAGGCTGAGTGTGAACTTTTCCATCCACAGAATCAGATCAGGCTAGTCACCCAAAATTGGGTCTTCACAGTGAAAAGCCAAACCCTCTGGGAAACATAGGACAATGGAGTCTAACCACATTTTTCAACATCTAAATAAGCCTCAAACTATAGCTAGAGACCTAAATTACCCAATCTCTGCTTAACACTCTTCTCTCTTTTCCCAGGTACTCACTGCAGCTATTCTCATCTCCTTGATGGGCTGGAGATATGGCTGCTTCAGCAAGAGTGGGCCCTGCCAAAGTGTAAGCACTAGATTCTACCATTCTAATACTGGGAATGTCCCCATATTCTACTCTAGGACCAGAGTAGTAAAGAGCGAATTTCAGTCTTGGGGCTTGAAGCCAGGTCCTGATGGTACTATTTAATAATTCTAAGCTTTTGAGCAAGTTGCTTAAACTTCCTGAGACTTCATCTATAAAATGGAAGTTAACAGAATCAAGTCAAGGGAGTGCTTAGGAACCATAAATATCTATTCAAATGCGAGGAACTGTTTTGTTTTGTTTTGTTTTGTTTTGAGCCAATTGAACAATCTGGGCATGAGTTAGGTACAATGTAATCATGAACCATTGATACAAAATGTCCTGGCTACTTTATTTCATATTTTCTTAGAGCTGGAAAGGTATCCAGAGATCACTAGTGACTAGATTATAATCTAGTCCCTCCATTTTATAGATAATGAAACTGATGTCCAGAATAAATTTGCATTTTATGAATGATAGCATCTACATAAATTAGAAAAATCTCAGTACATCTAAGTATAAGATGTAATGGTTTTTCTCTCAGATATATGAATTTGTGAACCCTTTACAGTAACTCTGCAGCCTCCTTTGATAACTGCATCTCTCATACCAGGTCTCAACACTGACTTAGAGTCACATATTAAAGAATTAAATATAAACACCCGTGCATTTCATTCACTATCTGTTTTTATTCATGTCTGGTTTTCCCTTATGTAGGTAGTTCTCAAACTTTAGGGTGCATCAGAATTCCCTGGAAGGTTTGTTAAAACGTGGATTGGAGGTCCCACCCCCAGCATTTCTAATTCAGTAGGTCTAGGATGGAAGCTGAGAATTTGCATTTTTAACAAGCTACCCAGTGAAATGAAGCTGCTAGCCCAAGGGCCACATTTTAAGAACCACTGCCCTGGGCTTATGGCAGACTAATTCACTTTGAATCTTTAACTTGTATTCAAAACTGCCTATTCATCTTTCTCTGGCCCCTCCCAAGCTTCAAACAAGTTTGACATCAGAAACATAATTCTATGATTCTATATAAAACTATATGCATGCTTCATTCAAATTTTTAAAATATGTATTCTTTGGGAGGGAGGAAAGAAAATGTAGTACCTTAAGAAAGAAATCTATTTGGAAGCAAATTAGAATCCTGCCAAGAAAACAAACCTATTGTTATCCTCTGGTGGAGCAGGGAGTGGGGTAGAGAGTGGGGGAAGCACAGGTTAACAACCAAAGGACTCCTGATTGGAAAAGTACAATTACACAGTTGGAGTCATTTCAGAGTTTGACTGTAATTTTCCTTCCTTCCTCCCTCCCTTCCTTCTTTCCTCCTTCCTCTTCTCCTTCTCCTCCTCCTTTTCTCTTTTCTTTCCTTCCTTTTCCTTCCATCTTTCCTTTCTTCCTCCCTTCTTCCCTCCTTTTTTTTTTCTCTCTTTCCCTCTTTCTTCCCATTTGAAAAAGAGAGGAAGCAGGGAATAGGAGTTTGGAACTTTTGAAAATACAGCTTTTCCTTATACCAGTGAGAAGTAGGCACAGGATAACCCTTTAATCCAGAGTCTGGATTCTAAGGTAAAACGCATTCTGAGTTTAAAGAGTTTTTAAGCCAAGCTGCCTGAGAAGTTTAAAAGATCCCACTGAGTCAGGGATATCCAGGTCCAAGGGCCCATATTTCTCCTTTTTCAGTCCTTTCTCTTCACTGGCTCTCCCCAGTGACCCCTCATTAGCCACCCCGTCTCAGCTATGCTTTAAAGGAGGTGCTATGGGTAGGACTATTCGTATAGGATAGGATGGGAGAGAGCCTCAGCACCAGAGAAGTTAGAGATCCAGATTGCCCCTCAAGTCTCCTAGTTACCATCTCATCTCAGGCACACAATTTCTTCCCTCCCTCTGCAGATGTTTATTTCTCTGATGTCTAGTGGTCTGGCTTTGCTTGGAGCCTTGATTTGCTTTATTACTTCTGGAGTAGCCCTGAAAGATGGTCCTTTTTGCATGTTTGATGTCTCATCCTTCAATCAGACACAAGCTTGGAAGTATGGCTACCCATTCAAAGACATGCATAACAGGTAAGTAGATGGAGACTTGGATTTGCAATATTTTCAGAGAGAGAAAAGAGAGATGGAAGGACACAAAGATGGACTACAACCTCTTTTGGATCATCCATTCTAGTATTTTGCTCCTCTAATGCTCAGAAAATTGTAAATGCAGTGATACCCAAATGTCACCCTCAGGAGTCCAGTCCTGTGACCTGACCTAAGGGAGAAGGCCCCAGCTATCTACTGGGAATACTGTTTGACTTTCCTGACTTATCCCCAGCCCTTAGGTCTCCTTATCTTTTGGGACAGGAATTATTTGCATGACCACTCACTCTGGAACTCCGTGTGCCTGGAGCCCTCTAAAGCTGTTGTTTGGCATGTGTCCTTCTTCTCCGTCCTTCTGTGCATCAGCCTCTTCCAGATTCTCCTGGTGGTCATTTATTTCATCAACAGCTTCCTGGGCCTTTTCTGCAGCCTCTGCGTGAGGTGACAGGTAACCCTTTTTCGTGTATGTGTGTTTTCATCACAAGCTGCCTCGAATCCTTTCTGCAGCTGGTGGGTATGAATCATCAGTAAGCTTCCCTTTTAGGTATTCCTGTAGCAATAATAACAATAATAACACCTGCTCAAATAGTGAACAATATAATGCATTTTTAAATCATGTTGTAAACTGCGAGATGACAGACTAATGCAAAGGAATGATTAAGTAATTATCATTGTGTAAATTACATTGCATAGGAATTTATAGTCCATAAAATGCCTTCCAGCCATGATCTCATTTCAGCCTCTCAACAATCCCATAAAATTGTCCATGTGTTACAGATAGAGGAATTGATGCCCTAGAGGATAATATATTTGTAGCCCAAGAGCATACAGCTAAGTCAAGGTGAAGTCAGTGCCCCAACACCTATCTTGGGAATTCAAGCCCACCAGTGCTCTGTTTTATTACTGTTCAACAAATACGTACTGAGCACCCGCTATGTGCCCCACACTGCCATGCATGCTGTGGATCCAAAGATGACCAAGACATGGTCCTTGCCCTTGGAACTTACCCTGTACTTGAGAAGCCCAGGGTCAGGATAGGGAGACAAACACATCTACAGATAATTTGCTTGTCTTATGGTAGGGGCAAAATTAGAGCTTAACAAAGGGTGCAATGAGAGTTCAGAAGAATGGCAAACCTTCAAGAGAGGATCTGTGAGAGCTCAAGGAGGGCTTAGTTGTGTCCCAGTGATTCTTGAGAGGGCCCAGCAAAGAAGCAAGGAAGGGGTTTCCCAGCAGAGGTAACAGCAAGCACAAAGGCATGGAGGGGAGGCACAGGATGGTGTGGGAGAAAAGTGAGATGCCACAATTGCTTGTAATGTGGAACCTGGAAAACAAATGACTCTTTTTCTCTCCTATGTTAGGCCCTTTGACCTGGGGATAGTGATGGATGGTGAGAAGAGTCAGAGATTGGGATGAATGAGGTGATGGTGAGAAAGTTTGATGGGTTCAAAAGAGGAAGAAGCAGGCAGAAGCAACATGGGAAGAACTGGGAAGATGGGTCTAGGCAAGAGAAGAGGGAGTGGGCAGGTCAAGAAAATGAGTTAGAGAATTCTAGGCTCCAGAGCCACAAAGTAGACAAAGCCAGGAAGGGACTGTGGGGATCCTCAGATCCCTGGGCCACAACTCTGTCCCAGCATTAGCCCTCATCAGTGACAAGCTGTTGAGGCACAGGAAGCCTCCAGAACACAGTGGTTCCTCTGTCCCCTGGGCTCAGGAGCAGGGCAAAGGAACACAGTTCTGCCATCTGACAGTCAAACTAGCAGAAGTTCCCTCTAAACATCATCTCACCCTTTCCTCCCTGGAGCTCCTAGCCCAACAGGTCTGTCCAAGATGGGAAAGGTGGATAGATAAAGCTGTCAGGGACAAAAAGAAGCACAGCCTCTTGAGCTGGTAGGGAGTCCTGAAGTCCAGACACCATGTTATATACCAACATACAGCATCCAGGGAGCATTGCCCAAGTCTGTCTCATATTTCCCTGTTGGGTGATTTAGTTTCAGGGATATGGTCACGATGTGCCAGATCCACAGAAGCTTATTCTGCGGGAGAAAGGTACTGACACCTCCACACAATAAATAGAGAATTTAAATACAGTTTATATCAAGTTTTGGGCATGTGAGGTACACACACACACACACACACTCCAGGCACACAAACCCCATTCTGGCTCAGCCCTACTTTGATGGCTCAGCAGGACACCCAGGTGGCAGAGATCCATTCTTGGTCCCACAAAAATTCACAGTTAACAGCTGATTCTTTCCTATCTGAGCTTCCTCCACCTTTTGATGAACCTCAGAATGATGTTATTATAGAATTTGACAGCACTTCAAAGGACAATGTCACCCTTCTCTTCCTCATCTAGGCCCATTGTTTTCTTCCTCAGACTCTGTGCATCTTGGGTGGATCCTTCTACAGTTGCCTGCGGATACTCCCAGAACTCAAAGTGCACAACTTCCAGTTTTGATGTGCAATCCCACTGGGTGAGGGATACGATGTTCCTGTCTCCTAGAGACCCCCTTATCTGAAGAACAGCTCACTCATCTTCCATCTGCACAATTCAGTTTAGGGTCCTGGAAGTGGAAGGAAGAGAGAAGGACCTTGGAGAAGCAATGGGGAAAGGAGAGGAAATACTGCATTCATTCTACCATGGGACCCAGGTCCTTCACACCTGGTTGTTGGCTGCCCTCTGTGGGATTCCAGAGGGCACCTGCATGACCTTCCTCTACCTATCTCAGGACCACCCTCATATTAGGAATGGGCTCCCACCGTTTTTTTTTCCTGCCCAACAAAATCTACTCTCACTCCTGGTTTGGCTTCCAACCAGGGTTCTGGGCACAGGGGCAGATGCTCATCTGTTCATCAGGACAGTGCCAAGTAAATAATTTATTAAGAAGAAAAGCAGTCACTTGCCTTTCATGTGTCTTCTTGAGTATTACCATGGAATGAAGAGAATGTTTCCTTATGAATAATCCTGCTAAGAAAAAGGTAAAGCTCATCTTTGAAAAAGGTTGTCCTTCAGCTTTCTGTTTGGAGCACAAAGAGCATTTCTTACAGATATAATGTTCAGCAATGTGTTTCAGTGCCCAAATCTAATTTCACCAGAAGGAAGTTGGGGTCCAGTACACACAGTGACCTTCTGTAAGGTCTGCTCCCCTCCAGCTGCTGTGGGCTGGCTGTGGGAACTCTCCTTTCTTCCCTACTCACACGAGTCTTTTTGCTTCCCTCCCTTCCCTTTTTTCTCATTGTTTAGTCCTTGGTGCCTGTCTGGCAAAGACCTCCCCATTCCCCTCACTCCAATTAACACTGTTCCCCTCATCTTAGTCAAAGGGTGGCCATGACAGTATTTCAGAGTAAGGAGATGCCAATCAGCCAGTGTTTACCCAGCAAATGCCCTCAGCAGGCAAAATGCTGGGAACAGGGATTCAAGACACAGTACGTCACAGTTCCTGCTCACTCACAGGTACAGTCCCAAGTCTGCTCCGTCCTCCATCACTTTCCTCCAAGGCCTCCCTTCTGTTACTGCTGGAGGCCTTTACTGCTTCACTCCCAGGGCCTTAGCTCTGTGGTTGTACCTGTACTAAAGCATTCAGCATAATATTACTTAGTGAAAAAGGGAGAACTGGGGGAAAGGAGTTGTGTTCTCTCTTAAAAATTGAATCAATCATTTCTGGTACACCTGTATCTCTGCATACCACCAGCGCCAAAATTAAGAAGGTTGTTTTCTCTCTGTGGGGTCCAAATGGGAAAAATAAATTTAAAAGGAGGGAAGGGTGACAGGAAATCCTCTTGGGTAGACTCAGGGATAAGAGGCAAGCTTCCTGATTGAAGAGAGAGAGAGCACTGGAGCACAAACTTAAAACCATCTCAAACTTTATGCCTATGTCCTTGCTTGTATTTTTATCTTATGTTTCTTCTTGTCATAAGAAGGAAACACTGATGACCTGCTAAGGAGTGTACTGTGGGCCTTTTCCTTCTCTTTCTTCATCTCCTTCCCTGTCCCCTTCTATTTCCCCAACAATTCAGCCCAAAGCCATAAAATGGGGCCAAATGAAGTAGAAGATGGTTCCAGGAAAGGGCAGTCCAGAGCAGGGAGTCAGACCCTGACCAGGGTAAAAAGAGCATCCACACTGGGGAGGGCATGGGGGTATAGGATTTGTTTTGGTTCGCTAAAGCTGTGAGAATGCAATATACCAGAAATGGATTGGCTTTTATAAAGGGGATTTATTAAGTTAAAATTACCATTCTAAGGCCCTGAAAACATCCAAATTAAGGCACACAGCAAGAGGATACTGTCTTGGAAAAAAGTTAACTTTTTTTTTCTGTCTGAGGTTTCTCTGTCATGTGGGGAGGCACATGGCAATGTCTGTTGTCCTTCCCTCCCGGCCTCTGGTTTCAAACGGCTCTCTCAGCTTCTGGCATCTTATGCATCTCCAAACGTCTGTGTCTGCTTTCTGTTGGCTCTTTTAAGGACTCTAATAAACTAATTAAGACCCATATTTTTTAACATGGGCAGGCACCGGGAAACGAACCTGGGTCCTCTGGCATGGCAGGCAAGCATTCTTGCCTGCTGAGCCACCGTGGCCTGCCCATGGCTTTTTTTTTTGCATGGGCAGACTCTGGGAATCGAACCCAGGTAGGTCTACAGCATGGCAGGTGAGAATTATGCCACTGAACCACCAGTGCACCACCATGAGCCACCAGTGCACCACCAAGATCCATCTTGATAGGGTGTTCACATAGCAGGGTGATCCAGGGTGGGCTAAGCCCAACTGGGGTGATACAGGCTTCCATGTTGGGGTACAGCCGGGGCAAGGGTTGAGGAGTGAAGGGATTTTCCACATGTGGGGGGCAGCAGTCATGGCCTAGAGAGGGAGTTCGAACTTGTGTGGTGAGGAAGGCATCCATATGGTGGGGGGTGGGGGGACTGCAGTGGAAGCAAGGAGAGATTGTTTACATAGAAGGGATCAATCAGATAAATAAATATATTGTGAATAATGGGAGCCAGGCTTCTCTCTGTCAGAGAAGGGAGTTACAGATTTGGAAAGGGAGAAAACTAGAATGAATCCTGTGGTGTTAGATTTGATTTGGTAAAATGAACACAGATATAAATGTGGATTTACACACACACACACACACACACACACACACACACACACACACACACACCATTTATTCTAGCTTACCTTGTACCTAGATCTTGGTTTCTAAGTATCAGTTTCTAGTAAAAGGAACCAGGGTATATAGCATTAGTTTATTGCTTTTGATGGTTGTATATTTGTTACATCGGAGAATGTCCTTCATAGGAAAATGTGTGAAAGTATTAGGGATGATGAGCTTAGCAATGTATTCTCAAATGGTTCAGGGAAAAAAGTTCTTTTGTGCTATTCTTGCAGCTTTTCTTTTAAAATTTGAAATTGGTTCATAATTAGAAAAAAAAAAAAAAAGCAGGTCCTGCTACCTGTAAAATCTCAGAGGTGCACTAGAGTTTTCCAGAGAAACAGAACCAATGGGAGATTTTACACATACACAAAGAGATTTATTAAAAGGAAGTGACTCAAGTGACTACAGGGGTGGGCAAGTCCAGACTCCATAGGATAGGTTGTAAGCTGGAAACTCCAACTGAGGTTGAATTCTACAGTCCAAATTCCCCAAGGGACGCCAGGTGGCTGGAAATTCCAGCAAGAGCCAATGTTGAAGGTGAGGCAGAAATTCTTCTGACCTCTGAAATCCTCAATTCTGGCTTTTAACACCTCCAGATGATTGCGGGAGGGAACTCCTCACCTTACTACAGGCAACATCCTTCGGAGAGCCAAATTCTTAATTGATTATAGACGCAATCAACTAATTATTGATGCAAACAACAGGCGACCATAACCTTGACCAAACAACTGGCGACTATAACCTAGCCAAGTAAGTCGACAAATAAAATTAACCATCACTTGGGGTGAAGAACTTTCAAACATCGGGGGTTTTGTTACTATTTCTCACCTCTGTTTCATTTGTAAATACCATCACATGATTGTGTAATTCAGTGTTTTCTTTGTTTCCTACTTCCAGGCACCTTCTGTTATAGAAAGCAGTACTCTATTTAATAATGGTTAAGTCCAAGGCCTCTCCTCACCCCACCCCCAAACCAAACCTTAGCTCTTACTGGCAAAGTCCAACAGCGACAATCACTGTCCGTCCAAGTTATCGCCACTGCACGCCCAGTGTTGTGCGCAGGCTCGGGAAAGGGCGGAGAGAATCTGCTGTCACGTGAGGGCTAAACGCGGGCCTGTCGCCCAGGCGACGGTTTCCCAGCGAGCAGCCGCAGCCTGCTGCGACCAGCCAGGCCTTCGTCGCGAAATACACCCGGGCCGAGAAGCCCGGGCCATGTCTGCATC
>PVIY010051857.1:0-15483 GCA_004026745.1 Myrmecophaga tridactyla | reverse complement strand
CAGCACCCCACATCCCACCCCCTGCACCCTGACCTCTGAGCCCCGAACTCTATACTCCAAACCCCACGACCCCGGCACTCCATGTGTACACACCACTCCATGCCTTCCTGCTCCTCCTGCCTTGCCACACACACAGCCACCCAGATGTGCCTCTCGCCACGCCCTTCCTCTGTGTCCCCCATGCCATGCCCTGCCCCTGCGCTTAGAACCCTGCCCAAACTGCACCCTGTCCCCATGGCCCTCACACTGCCCACCCCCCCAGAACCCCACTCTGCACATCCATACTCCCAGGTACCAGCATCGTGCCCCAATCTGGTGCCTAGCTTTGAACCCTGCCCACACCGTGCCACTGCGCCCCATCCTACGCCCATATCCTACCACATACCTATCCCACAAATACAAAATCTGAGACCACTGAGGGAAATCTATTTCCAAAGTAACTCTATCAAGGTAAGTAAATGTTTCAAAGACAAGAGAAAATAGCAAAGCACATGGATGCAGACAGTTATAGCCCAGCCTATTCAGGCAGGCAATTTAAAATAACTGTAATCAGTGTGTTATTGACTTTAATGGAAAAAGTAGACAACATGCATGATAGGTGATGTAAGCAGAGAGATGGAAATCCTAAGAAACAATAAAAATGAAATACTAAAAGAAGTGAAACAATGAACAGAAATGAAGAACGCCTTTAATGGGCTGATAAATAGATTCAACATGGCATGAAAAAGAATCAGTGAGCCTGAAAATGGGCTATAAGCAACTTCATAAACTGAAATACAAAGTAAAAAAAAAAAAGATTTAGAAGAAAATAGAATAATACATCTAAGAAATGTATGGTGACCTAAGAATTGCATCAGACTTCTCAGCAGAAACCATGAAACAAAGCCAGGAGTAAAATGTTTAAAGTATCGAAAGAAAAAACAGCACCAACCTACAATTCTATATTCAGAGAAATTATCCTTCAAAAGTGAATGAAAAGTAAAGACATTTTTAGATTAATAATAACTAAGAGAATTTATTGCCAGTGTAACAATTCCACAAAGACACACTTGAAAGAAGTTCTTAAGGCAGAATGAAAATTGTATAGATTGAACACTTAAATCAACATAAAGAAAGGTAGAGTACTAAAGAAGAACTAAATGAAAGCACAATAAAATAATTTCATTTTTTTTACTCAATTAAATTTAAAGACAACTGTTTAAAGCAATAACGGTAGCAATATACTAGATTGTAGCCTATAGAAAAGTGATGTGACTGACAGTAATGTCACAGGGTATAAGAGAGAAAAAATGGGAGCATTCTTTAATAAGGTACTTGTGTCCGTCTGAAGCCATATGTATCCCCTAAAACCAACTTCTTAAATCTAATCCATTCCTGTGGGTGTAAAACCATTGTAAATAAGACCTTTTGATGAGGTTACTTCAGTTAAGGTATGTCCCACCTTAATAAGGATGGGTCTTAATACTATTACCTGAGTCCTTTACAAGAGAATGAAATTCAGGCAGAGAGAAAGCCACAGAACCAAGAAGCAGAAATCAAAAAACCCACAAGAGGAAGGAGACATCAGGAGATATCACCATGTGCCTTGCCATGTGACAGCAAAGCCAAGGATCACCTATAACCAACCTTCAATAGAAAGCATAACCTTGATGGTGCCTTGATTTGGACATTTTCCTAGCCTCAAGACATGAGCAAATAAATTCCAATTGTTTAAGCTGACCCATTTCATGGTATTTGCTTTCAGCAGCCAAGGAAACTAAAACATTACCACTCCTACACGCGAGACAGTATAGTTTTATTTGAAAATAGACTTAAATTTGTTTAAAATATATATTGAAGGGCGGGCGATGATGGCTTAGTGGCAGAGAGTTCTTGCCTGCCATGCTAGAGACCCAGGCTTGAGTCTCAGTGTCTGCTCATGCCAAAAACAAAAAAGCAAAAAGCAAAAAAAACCATTAAAAATATATATTGTAAAATCTAGGGCAACCACATAAATTTTAAGGAAGTAAAACTGATACACCAAGAAAAGAAATACAACAGTATCATATAAGATGCTCAAATGAACAAGAGAAGGCAGAAAAAGGGAAAAAGCAAAACTGCAACACATAGAAAACATTTAAAAACATATTAATCTAACTATATCAATGACCACTTTAACTGTAAATAGTCTAAATAAACCAATTAAAAACAACAACTGTCAGAGTGAATAAAAACAAGACCTACCTATGTTACCCAAAGAAACCCACATAAAATATAAACAATCAGTTTAAAAGTAAAGAAGTGCCCCTTTTCAACAACAAAAAGAACAGTCATTGCCCAATATCCTTAAAGATTGGGAGAAGGATCAAAGGAAAGGAGTCTAATAGAGAAGATAGGATTTAACAAATGAGTATGACTACTAAATTATTACGTTAATATTTATTTTAATTTCCAGTATCTTAGAGCAGCTAGAGGAAATACCTGAAATTGTGGAACTGTAACCCATACCATATTTTGAAACTTGTTCTATAACTACTTGTTAAAATGTACTTTGAAATTTATCGCTTTTTTGTATATATGTGATATTTCACAAGAAAAAATGTTTAAAAAAAAGTGAAGAGAGAGAAAAATATACTCCATTCTAACAATGATCAAAATAAAGCTGGAGTAGCTATATTAATATCATCAGGTATACATAAACATTTCATAACAGCATTATTCAAATAGCTCCAATCTATTAATACAAATGTCTATCAATTGGTGAAAATATAAACAAAATGCAACATGGCCATACAGTGGAATATTATTCTGCAAGAAAAAGAACAAAATACTGATGCATTCTAACACATATGCGAATCCAAAAAACAGACTAAAAAAATGAAACCAGATGCAAAACACTACATATTGTCTGATTCCATTTATATGAAATGCCCAGAAATATAAAATTATAGAGATAGTAAACAGATCAATAGTTGCCTGGGTCTTGGGGTGAGAACAGGTATTGACTACAAACAGGCTGAAGGGAGTATATGGTGTGAGGAAAGTAATCTAAAACTGGATTGTGGTGATGGTTGCTCAAATCTGTAACTCACTGAATTCAGTGGGTGAATTTTATCATATGTAAATTATACTTCAATAAAGTTATTCTAACAAAAAAGAGATGACAGTTTAGCAGAAAGGAGTACAGTGGTGGTTTGTGGTCTAGAAGATAAATGGAGCTACTGACAATGAAGCAAGAAGACAGGAGAAATCTGCAGCTTTGAAAGCTAAACCAATTTTGAACTGCCTATCCTGCTCTCACTGTTAAGTGAGGAAGAAAAGAATAATGAAACATTTATTAAAGTCACCGTCTGTCAGGTTTTTATTGTAAGTCTAAATACCAGACTAATCCTTACTGTATCTGGTACCCAGAAGGAGAGGGAAGAAAAGAGGAAGGGAGGAAACAAGGGAAAGAAAGAGAAAGGGCACAATATAGAAAACACAGAGACCAGGAAAAAAGGAGATAAGAAGAGAAGCTATTTTTAAATGAGATAAAAAACATATAGGTCAGAACAGTAAATGCAAACAAAATAAACTCATCTTTTAAAAGAAAAAATCCATCTTCTTACTTAGGTTAACGTGAATTGAAATGTCTCTTTAAAAATGTATGGCAGAGAAGATAATAGCTATAATTAAAGTTTCCTTGAACTATATATGAGTAATTCAACACCAGTACATTTCCACAAGAGAAATTTGATTCGTCTGGTAAATGCAATCCTTTTGGAAATAAATTAAATACATATAATAAAGAGGCCACCCAAAATTGTCAGTTTATTCTAAATTATCTAAATTTTAATAAAACCATGTTAAACATGTTTGGCTTAATTAAAAGATTTTCTTAAGTAAGGCCTTGAAAGTTATGGACTTTCAGTTCTATTTTGTTATACTGCAAAAGAAACTTTGTATTTTCTGAACTTCAACAGGGATTTAGAAAATTAAAACTGAACTCTGTCCCCTGAAATACAGTCTACCAAATTTTTGACAAATGCAGTAGTATTTAGTCTGATTTTAATAGGACTAGGACTTTAGATAGATAGATAGATAGACAGATAGACAGATAGACAGACAGACAGACAGACAGACAGACAGATAGATAGATAGATAATAGATAGAAATATTTTTAAAATTTAATAATTATACCTCCTAGACATAATCCTTCCTAGCAATCACAAATACATGGCACGTAAGGAAACAACTGTATATTGAACAACACTGACAATACATTTAAATACATTAAAGTTATAGTACTTTTGAAAAATCCTTAAATATAAAAGGCAAACCAAATTAGGGTTTTTACTTCTTGTTCTTGAAAATAAAAAAGTATTAAGGGTATCAAACGGCTATGAAAAACCACACAAAATTTGTGTGGTACATGCAGGAAACAACAAAAATTATACCATTTCTTTGAATAGAGGTTCTAAATATATTATGCATGCAAGAATATTATGTTTCACTAATTAATCTTATGAAATATGTTAAAAAGACCACTCTAAAGAATTAAAATGATGACTATTTAAGGAAGAAGGAAATACATTAAAATATTACTACAAAAAGATGATAAAAAGTGAACTTATCCATAAAATCATTGTAAAGACTGAGTTTGCACAATAAGTTTCATAAACCAATTTAAAATTAAGGCAACAAGGAAAATATCTACTTTTTCAGAGAGCAAAGTTCTTAAATTTTAAGTATTAATCACTAACTTAGATAACCATTTGATCAGTGTCAAAACTGAATATTCTCAAAATATCAAGTAGAAAGATCTTACAAACAACAGCATTGCTGTAGTAATGACTTATGTTACTAAATATTTTCCTGATTTCAGGAAAATATGAAGATACAAATGTTTTTACAATTAACATATGGAAATATTATGGATACTTTATTTAAATATGCCTATGGTTAAGCTAAGATATCCATTGTTGGTGGTTCTAAGTGTACTGTTTTCTTAAATAAAAAAAATTAACAAAAAAGTGAACTTATATATGCCTATTGCTTGACTATCAGTTAAACTTCTTTTCCACAAAATCATCATTCAGAAAAAGAGAATCGCCTCATAGCAGAATTCTGACGAAAGTTCTCATGTTACAGAATACTTCCCACAGACATTCTTCTATTGAGTCAATAAGTAAAATTTGAGAAAGAGACACTAACTTAAATTAACAAGACTCAAACAATACTAATTTTGGAAGCTTATACAGATTACCTGACAAAATTGAGATTAAAACAAAAAAAAAAGAGGCAGCAAAGAAATTCAATGAAGATTTAGTAATTATAACTGTAACAATTAGTTTAAAATTCCAAATATTAGACGTTACTGCAAACAAACTTAAACACGTTGGAAACAGATTTATCAAAACAGTTATAATATGGACATCATAAATGATGAATGGGTATTCAGGCCTTGCAAAGAAATTTCTAATGATTTCATTAGAATGGCATAGCTTGAACAATCAGGAAGGAATAACAATGGTACTTCAGAAAACTTGGAGCTTGGTATCTCAAAAAGAGCTGCACTACTGATTAAGAACTTGAAGTCAGGTGCATATAAAAATGTTTAAGGGTTCATGAAATTTAGAAGGGAATATAAGAGCGGCCACAGTGCCTCAGCAGGCAGAGTTCTCGCCTGCCATGCTACAGAACCAGGTTTGATTCCCAGTGCCTGCCCATGCAAATAAAAAAGGGAATATAATATTTCTAATTAATTCTGTTTACATAATGTGGCTTAAATGTAAACACATTAATGAATTAAATATTGTGGGTAAACCAGGACCATTCCAGCCCTAAACAACACCTAGGGCAATATATAAGATTCCACAAGAGCTCCATGCACTAGAATAACTTTCCAGAAACCTACAACCTCCAGATGGGTCCCTGGACCAGAAAAATCCTGAAACCTAGAGGGCACAGACTTTATAGAACATCAGACAGTTTCATCTCCCTACCCCATATTATAGACAGATCCTTCCAACATGAAAAAGTTAGAATGGCCATAGCCCAAATACCTCTAAAGAAAGGAACAGAAAGATCAAAAGTGATAGTGGAGTTATACAGAGAAGATAGGATTTAAAAAATGAATATGACTGCTGAATCATCAAATTGATATCTTAGTCTCCAGTATCTGAGCAGCTAAAAGTAGAAGTCTAAAATTGTGAAACTGTGACCCATGCCAAACTCTGAAATACGTTCTACAACTAATTGTGGTACTGTGATTTGAAATTTACTGCTTTTTGTATATATGTAATTTTTCATTAAAAGGGAAAAAAAGTCGATTGTTACGATAAAAAAAATTTATTTCTAGCCTCTTATATTCTGGAGCAGTTAGAAGGAAAAATCTGAGAGGATAGTATAGTAGCCCATGACAACTTCTGGGACTCTGTCCTGTAACTACTTGTTAAAGACTGCTTTGAAAAGTAATGCTTTTTTCCTTCTTTGCTTTGTATATGTGTTACATTATACAATAAAAAAGTTAAAATATATATATATTGTGGGTAGATATGACAACATCTATACCCTTAATGGTTTTTACATTCAAGTACGTAAAAACATTTTTTTTCAGTCTTCTGACCTGGTGAGTAGGAAATTGCTTACATAGAGGCATTCTGCTAAGTAGGAAATTGCTTACATAGAGGCATATATAGTACCTCAGAAGCATAAAATGAAAAATATATTTTCAAACATGAACAGGAATAACAATTAAGAAAAGATTTACTAATTATGCTGACATATTTAATAAAGTAGTAATGAAAGGCTAATTATGCTACACATATTTCAGATTTTAATTCATAAAATATGGCTAGAGAATACACATTTTAAGATTGCGCTGGTTTGAAAGGATGTATGTCCCCTAGAAAAGCCATGTTTTAATCCTAATCCCACTTTGTAAAGGCAGCCACTTCTAATCCCTATTCTGCACTGGATGTTTGAAATTGTAATTAGATCATCTCCCTGGAGATGTGACTGAATCAAGAGTGGTTGTTAAACTGGTATAAGTAGAGGTGTGTCTCCACCCATTTGGGTGGGTCTTGATTAGTTTCTGAAGTCCTATAAAAGAGGAAACATTTTGGAGAATGAGAGAGATTCAGAGAGAGCAGAGCAGAATCACATAGCCACGAGAAGCAAAGTCCACCAGCCAGCGACCTTTGGAGATGAAGAAGGAAAAAGATTCATGAAACAGGAAGCCAGGAGAAGAAGCTAGCAGATGATGCCATGTTCACCATATGCCCTTCCAGATGAGAGAGGAACCCTGATCGTGTTTACCATGCACCTTTCCACATGGGAGAAACTCTGACTGTGTTCACCATGTGCGCTTCCACTTGAGAAAGAAATCCTGAACTTCATCGGCCTTCTTGAACCAAGGTATTTTTCCCTGGATGCCTTAGATAGGACATTTCTACAGACTTGCTTTAATTGGGACATTTTCTCAGCCTTAGAACTGTAAACTAGCAACTTATTAAATTTCCCCTTTGAAAAGCCATTCTGTTTCTGTTATATTGCATTCCGGCAGCTAGCAAACTAGAACAAAGATCTAATACTAATGCTCTTAATAAGAAATCTACAATGATATCTAAAGTACCCCATTTTTTCAACCTATTCCTTTTCATACATAGAATTAAAAGGAAAAAAAGGAAAATATCTTCTATAATTCTCTCTCCACACTCATATGCAAATAAAATAATGCCCACATTCTCACATATATACCCAATGGCAGTGTATTTATTTTAGGCTCTAAAATGATGCAAATATCACCCAAAGAAATAAAAAAATAAATAAATAAAATAAAATGATGCTAATATCAATAGTATTTGTTTTTGACCAGGGCAGTTAACTGATATATATTCAACTAAAATATATATTTGAAGAAAACTGAGATACAAAAAGTGGAGAGTTAGCTAACATTCATTCACTTATTATCATTCTACAGTTTATAATGCCTAATCGTCTTTGAACTCTCTGCTGTGATAGATTATACTTCAGGCTCCATTTCTCCATCCACAACTTAGTCCATAATTTTGCTATGGATTCATTATAGGTGGCATTTGTATATTTCTTACCTCCTGATTTTTATTTTGAGACGCAAATTCCATTTGCCAATGATGAACTGACAAACTGGAGTGGCTGTACATTAGTACCAGTCTACCGGTGGTAGCCTGAAAGACGGGATTCAGGAAACAAAGCTCTGGCTACACTACCACAATTCTTTGCAGACAGCTAAAGCACTTTAAGGAATAATGGAATCAAAGTGGCCTGGGGTAAAGGATTACCTAGCTAAAACAAAAGAAGGTGAGGGCTGTAAAGTCTATTTAATAGAGGACAGAGCCAACACTGATTCCTCTAAACAGTGATTCCTAAATCCAGGACCAGGAGCTTTGCATAAGACATAGGTTCAAAAAAGACTGAGAGAACTTTGCATTTTTGCTTTAGGCTTACCTTCTTCATAGGAGGGTTAAATTCTGAAGGAGAGCACCAGCCAAAAAAGTCAATTTACAAAGGCTATCGAAGGTGTTTTTTACATTAATGTGTTGGTTTTTATTAATCCCTGGCACCAAAGAACTCTCCTTCCTATCACTAGCAGGATACAAACTTAAGTAACAAAACTCAAGGACTAAATTCCAGAAACGAAACATTACAACAAACAAAGAAACAAAAAATGAGAAGCAACCAAAGAAACATGAGAAAATTTCAGAAACCAGACATAAATACCAGACATGAGGCATATAAAGAAAAAGACTTTAAGAAAATGATCTTCAAATGCTCAAAGAGGTGAAGAAAACATGAAGATAAAGGATATCAGGAAAATGATGAATAAGCAATATGGGATACTCAATAAAGATCTGGAAAATTTTAAAAGGAACAAAGAGAAAATAGAAATACTGGCTTTGAAGACCATAATAATTGAAATGGAAAGTTCCTCAGAGAGTTTATACAGTAGATGGGAGCTAGCAGAAGAAAGAACCAGTGACCCTGAGTGCAAGACAACTGAAATGATTCAAGCTGAAAAGCAGAAAAGAAAAAAAGAATTTTATACAAAGCAAACAGATGCTAGCCACTACACCACCAGGGAGATACCTCCTTAGTTTATTGACAGTGTATGGTCTTGACATCAGAGGAAGATGAATCACTCTGGATACTTTTCATGTAGCATTTCTTTTCACATGCATAGAGTTTTGGTGATATTTTGAGGTAAACTATAAAATGTAAATAAGACTGTATCTAGTATTTCTGAAAAAATATATAGGATATACTTTTAAGCTAAAAAATTCTAATGATAATAAGCAAGATGATAATGTCATTATTTTGTGAGTAGTTAATGCATTCGACATTATCAGCCATGTTTTTGCAGCACAGCTAAAAGTAATGTTACATAATAATTCTCTTTGAGTCAGTATAAATATACATGAACTTGAACAGCTCTTACATACTAGTTTTTTCTATTTACTACTTGTGTTTGATGCCCTATGTCTTTCAGAGTTCTTCAATAAAGGAGAGGAGACATTTTTTCAAAAAGTCTCTGAGGGCGACTCAAGGGTGGCTCAGTGGCAGATTTCTCACCTGCCATGCCAGAGTCCCAGTTCGATTCCCAGACCTGGAACCTACTCATGACCTCCAAAAAAAAAAAAAAGTTTGTGAATTACAAAAATACATCATCAATATCTACTAATTGAGTGTCTTTTAAAATGGGCAGTGGAAGATATTTATTCATTTATCCATTTATTTTCCATTGTGGATTCAAATAAAAATAATTTTAAATGCTTTAAAGAAAAAAATATGATCAAAGAGTAAAAGGCTTGTAGAACACCATCAAGGACACCAATATAAGCATTATGAGAGACCCAGAAAAAAGAGATAGGCAGAAGGAAAATTCAAATAATGGCAGAAAACTTCCTATATTTAACAAAAAACATGAATATGCACATTAAAGAAGCCAAACAAACCCTAAAGAAGATAAACTAGAAGAGAACCACACCTAGACATAGAGTAGTCAAATTGTCAAATACCAAGGAAAGGCTGCAAATTGTGAAAAGCAATAATTTCAAGAGTATCAATAAGGTTAAATGCTGGTCAGAAACCATGGAGGCAAGAAAGCAGTGGTATTAAAGATGTAAAGTGCTACAATAAACACTGCTAAACAGACTTTCATATCTAGTGAGATTGTATATCAAAAATAAGGGGGAGAGTAACACATCCACAGATAACAAATACTGAAGGAGCTCATTACCAAGATACCTGCCCTACAAGCAATGCTTAAAGGGAGCTCTTCAGACTCAATCCTTATAAGCCACCCTCCACCACTGTGGGGCACTGACTTCCATTTCCCCATAATCGCCATCAGGAAGAATCCTCTTCTGTTCCTAGGTCCTAATTGAAACTCCTGTCTAACTCCATGCTTGACATGTACTTTAGTCTTCAGGCTGCCCTGACCCAAGCCCTGTAAGAGGTGGGTTGGAAAAGTATGTAATTGATATTGAATTAGTATCAAATTAAAAGTGATTACTATAGATTTAGGATGTTAACTTTTAGCCCCATGGTAAGAGAAAATATATATAAGAGAAAATATGTGAAAAATGTAAATAATAAGAAATCCAAAAGGACCCAAAATGGTATAATAAAAAATTCAAGGAAATATGAAAGTAGTTATTAATGGAAGAATTGAAACACAAAACCAGTCTAAGATTTACAAAGACTAGTTAGGAAAATGGCAGAAGAAAGTACCGTACAATCAACCGTTACTTTAAATATAAAAGGGATAAACAATCCAGTCAAAAGGCAGAGTTTGGCAGAATGGATAAAAAGCATGACTCAACTTTATGCTGTATTCAAGAGATGTACCTTAAATTCAAACAAAAAGACAGGTTGAAAATGAAAGAATAAAAAACATATACCTAGAGGTGGCGTATCTATGCTACTATAAGAAAAACTAAACTTTAAATTTTAAAAACTGTTACGGGGGATGAAGAATATCACTATATACCAATAAAAGAGACATTTCAACAAGAAGAGACAACAATTGTAAATGTATATGCACCTAATGGCAGAGGCACTAAAAATTTCAAGCAAATATTGACGGATTGGATGGTAAAAGCCAATTAGATTCATTTAATAACAACAAAATACACATTGTTCTTTAGGAAACAAGAGTAAATCTCCTTAATAGACCACACATATGTATGGATACAAAGTAAGTCTCAATAAATTTAAAAATATTGAAATCAAACAATACATATAGCCCAACTACAATGGAACAAAGCTAGAAATAAAAAACAAAAGGGCAAACATAAAATTCCCAACGAATATGTGGAAATGAAGAAGCATACACTTTTTTTCTGTTATAGCAAAATTAATATATATACAAAATATTTTACACCAGGACAACTCTAGGTTTTCAAAACAGGTTTAGGTAATGGTTCACATACCTGTAGTTGAGTGCTCTGGAGAAATGCTGTTTTTCACCGACAAAATTACTTGAAAGGAAATGGAGCTGGTAAGTCAGTAAGTTCTCAAAACACATTTACAAACTGTTCTCATATTTTAATAGGAAACATTACTTTGCAATAAAGATGGAATAAAAGGCAGAGGGCCAGAAAATCCACAAATATATGGAGGCTCAACAACATACTCTTAAACAACCAGTGGGTCAAGGAAGAAATTACGAGAGAAATCAGTAAATATTTCAAGGCAAATGAAAATGAAAACGCAACATACCAAAATTTATGGGATGCAGCAAAAGCAGTTCTAAGCGGGAAATTTATTGTCTTAAATGCCTATATTGAAAAAGAAGAGCAAAAATCGAGGAATTAAATGATCACATGGAAGAAACTAGAGAAAGAACAGCAAATTAATCCCCAACCAAACAAAAGGGAAAAAATAACAAAGAATAGAGCAGAAATAAATGAAACTGAGAACATGAAAACAGTCAAGAAAATTTAAAAAAACAAACTGTTCTTTTGAGAAAATCAATTAAATTGATGGGCTCTTAGCTAGGTTGACAAAATAATATAAAATTAAATTAAAAAAGAGGAGATGCAAATAAATAAAATCAGAAATGGAAGAGCCATAACCACTGTGCAAAAATATAGAAGGTACTGAGAGGACAACATAAGCAACTATATGATAATAAAATAGACAACATAGATGAAATGGACAACTACCTAGAAAGACATGAACAACCAACACTGACTCATGAAGAAAAAGATGACCTCAACAAACCAATCACAAGTAGAGATTGAATTAGCCTTCAAGAAGTTCCCCAAAAAGAAAAGTCCAGGACCAGATGGCTTCACATGAGAATTCTATCAAGCATTCAAGAAAGAATTAGTACCAATCCTGTTCAAACTATTCAAAAAAAATGAAGAGGAGGGAAAGCTACTTAATTCATTCTATGAAGACAATATAACCCTAACACCAAAGCCAGACAAAGATACTACAAGAAAAGAAAATTACAGATCAATCTCTCTAATGAATACAGATGCAAAAATACTCAAAAACTACTTGCAAGTCGAATTCAGCAGCACATTAAAAGAATTATTCACCATGACCAAGTGGGATTTGTTCCAGGGATGTAAGGATGGTTCAACATAAGAAAATCAATTAATGTAATACAGCATATCAATAAATCAAAGCAGAAAACCCAAATGGTCATCTTGATTGATGCAGAAAAAGCATTCAAAAAAATTCAACAGGCTTACTTGATGAAAACACTTCAAAGGACAGGAATAGAAGGGAACTTCCTCAACATGATAAAGGGAATATATGAAAAACCTACAGCTAACCTCATTCTCAATGGGGAAAGACTGCAAGCTTTCCCTCTAAGATCAGGAATAACACAAGGATGTGCACTGTCACTGTTGTTATTCAACACTGTGCTGGAAGTTTTAGCCAGAGCAATTAGACAAGAAAAGAAAAGGAAAAAGCAAAACTCTCACTGTTTGCAGATGATATGATACTGTATGTTGAAAATCCTGAAAAATCTACAACAAAGCCACCAGAGCTAATAAATGAGTACAGCAAAGTGGCGGGGTACAAGACACACCTGAAAATCAATAGTGTTTCTATACACTAGTAATGAGTAATATGAGGAGGAAATCAAGAAAAAAATTCCATTTACAATAGCAACCAAAAGAATCAAATATTTAGGAATAAATTTAACTAAGTATACAAAAGACCTATACACAAAAAACTATTCAGAAATTGCTAGAAGAAATCATAGAACACCTAAATTCATGGAAGGACACACCATGTTCATGGAATGGAAGACTAAATATAGTTAAGATGTCAATTCTACCCAAATTGATTTATAGATTCAATGCACTATCAATTAATTTAAAATCCCACCAACTTACTTGCAGAAATAGAAAAACCAATAACCACATTTATTTGGAAGGGAAGGAAGCCCCAAATAGCTAAAAATATCTTCAGGAAGAAAAACGAAGTGGGATGTCTCATACTACCTGACTTTAAAGTATATTACAAAGCTACAGTGGTCAAAATAGCATGGCACTGGCATAAAGATAGATATGGTGGCCAATGGAATGGAAGAGAGTACTGAGATATAGACCTTCTCATCTATGGACAATTGATCTTTGATTAAGCATTCATGCCAACCAATCTGGGACAGAGCAGCCTCTTCAATAAATGGTACTTGGACAACTGAATATCCATATGCAAAAAAATGAAAGAGGATCCATCTCTCACACCCTACACAAAGATTAACTCAAAATGGATGTAAGACCATAGAACTTTTAGAAGAAAATATCTTACAAAATTTGTAATACAGGTGGTTTCCTAGGCCACACATCCAAAGCATGAGCATTGAAGAATGAAATAGATAAATGGGAACTCCTCAAAATTAAAACACTTTAATGCATCAAGGAACTTTGTCAAGAAAGCAAAAAGGGAACTTACACATTGGGAGACAATATTTGGAAACTATGTATCAGATAAGGGTTTAGTATCCAGAATAAATGAAAAGATTCTTCAACTCAAAAACAAAAGACAAACAATCCAATTAAAATGTAGGCCAAAGACAGGAACAGACACTTCTCAGAAAAGGAAATACAAATGGCTAAAATGCACATGAAAAGATATTCAACTTCACTGGCTACTGGGGAAACGAAAATCAAAACCACGAGATATCATCTGACACCTACTAGAATGGCCATTATGAGAAAAACAGAAAACAACAAGTGATGGAGAGGATGTGGAAAAAAGAGGTACTTATCCACTGTTGATGGGAATGTAAAATGGTATAACAGCTTTGGAAGGCAGTTTGGGAGTTTCTCAGGAAGCTAAGTATAGAACTGCCACATGATCCAGCAATACCGTTACTACGTATACATTTAGAGGATCTGAAGGCAATGACACAAACGGACATTTGCACACCAATGTTTATAGCAGCAGTACTACGATTGCCAAGAGACAAAAACAGTCCAAATGTCCATCAACAGATAAGTGGCTAAACAAACTGTAGTATACACATATGATAAAATATTACACAGCTGTAAGACACAATGAAGTCACAAAGCATGTAACAACGTAGATGAACTTTCAGGACATTATGCTGAATGAAATTAGGTAGAAACAAAAGGACAAATACTGTATGGTCTCACTAATATGAACTAACATTAATGAGAGAACTTGGATAACTGAAGTTAAGAACAAAGGTTATCAGGAAATAGAAACAGGGTAGAGATTGGGCAACTGGTGCTGAAGGAATACAGATTCTGCAACAGGACCGATTGTAAAAATTGAGAGATGGATAGCACAATACTACCTGATTGTAGCACAATACTACCTGATTGTAGCACAATAATATGAGTACTGAGTATGATGGTGGGAAAAGGGTTAAGGGTACATATAAAAAGAGAAGCAAAGATAGATAAAGACTGAGATGGTATAATTTAGGAATGCCTAGAGTGGACAATGATGGTCATCAAATGTAGAAATAAAAAAAAGTTTTTGCATGAGGGAGAACAAATGTATGTCAATATTGCAGGGTGTTGAAAATAGAAGGTATATGG
The DNA here is from genome assembly GCA_004026745.1 of Myrmecophaga tridactyla. Lineage (NCBI taxonomy): Eukaryota > Metazoa > Chordata > Mammalia > Pilosa > Myrmecophagidae > Myrmecophaga > Myrmecophaga tridactyla. Next base: position 448 of record PVIY010051857.1, on the reverse strand, counting down.
GAAAATAATACAATCAATGGAAGCTAGGGTCTACAGTCAACAGCAACATTGTAATATGCTTACAGTGAATGTAACAAAGGCATTATACCCAAACTAAATGTCAACAGGCAGGGGGCATGGGGAAGGGATATGGATTCTTTGTGGAAGAAAAGGAAATGTCTTCAGATAGATTACGGTAGTGAAGGCATGTCTATACACTTAGTTTGCATTGTATGATGTGTGAATAAAACTGTTCAAAATAAACAGAGATAACTGTAATGTAATTATGTTAAAATACTGAATGACGCTGCATGTGAGAATGATAGAGGGAGGAGGGCTGGGGACATAAATGAAATCAGAATGATTCGATCAGTGGCTGGAAAAATATTTGCAAGCCCCCTTCAGGGAATGGTGAGAACGGGGAGAAATTCAACTTCCCCCAAGTTGAATTCTTGATATTCTCACAAGC
>PVIY010051856.1:0-15409 GCA_004026745.1 Myrmecophaga tridactyla | reverse complement strand
TCTGAAGACCTGCTGTTTGAGTATACGAAGTTTTTGACATTAAAGAAGAGTCTTGTACAGGAAACATTTCAGAACCATTGAACTAAATCATCCATGGTTCATCACCCATTTAACAGCTTTATGGAGGGGTAATGTACAAACCATAAATTTCACCTATTTTAAGTGTACAGTTATTTTTAGTTGCCACACATCTTTAAGTGAAAACACTTCAAATTCCCAGCCAATCAATTCTTTGGGAAAAAATTAAGAGATATGAAAAGGAATAGGATGAGGCTGTGATGGATATAGGTCCACATTTTATAAGCCATCAGAAAACCATGAATTGATCCCACAAATAAATGCCTACACCATACCTAAAGATAAGGCAGAAACCAGTCTAAACTAACTCCTTGACAATGAGTACACTCATAACCCTCTGCTTCAGAATTCCCTGATATACTACAGGAGTCTCTCTGAAGTTTGGTAATATTTACCAAACAACAAAATTTATGATTTATCACCCTCTTTTAGATGAACCACCTCAGGTGACTGCCAATGTGCAACAGAGAAAAATACTGAAGGTGAGTATCTCCCAAATCTAAAGAGCAAGAGAACCTTTCTCCCTCCGTGGATGTGCTTATTGTTAAGAGCGGAGGACTGTAGAATGTGTCCTAGCAACCATTGCCTCTCTTTTCCGAGCTCTTTATCACAATGTCTGATCAGTAGTTTAATAATAATTAACAACAGGTGTGATAGCTAATATTTCTTTTCATAGTATGCTAGCAATTCACATGGGTTAAATAATTTAATCCTTTAAAAAAAACCCATGGGGCGGGCCACGGTAGCTCAGCAGGCAAGAATGCTCACCTGCCGTGCCAGAGGACCCGGGTTCGATTCCCGGTGCCTGCCCATGTGAAAAATAAAACACCCTATGGCTTTGTCTTTATTACTATCCCCAAGTAATAATGAATGTTCCTTATTCTAAATAATAAGAAAAAGATAAGATGAGGATATTATGGTACAGATAAGTTAAATAATTTGCCTGAGACCAGTGGCAGTGGCAGTAGTTTAATCCAAAGCACCAATTCATTTAAGAGTTCATTAAATTTTTCATATGTTTCTGAAGTTCTGGCTGTTCCCTCCATAGGGCTTTCACCTACAAATCAGTGATGCATCCATTTAGTTACCCACTATCACAAGAGAAAATAACAGCTCCCCTCTGCTCTGTTGTACAGTTCACTCTCCCTTGGCTTTGGAATTATTGCTCTAACTGTAGTCCCCTCCCTACTGTGATCTCCTTGAGAGCCTTGTTTGTGCCTGATGCATCTCTGAAGCCTCAGTCTCAACCCAGGACTCCCAGAGGCACCTGAATGTTTTTTGAATGAGTGATTCCACAGTTGCAGATTAAAAACTCTAGTTTAAAAGGTGAAGGGAAGGGGGTGCAAGATTGGTTCAGTGGTAGAATTCTCGCCTGCCATGCAGGAGACCCGGGTTCGATTCCCAGCCCATGCACTTCCCAAAAACATTAAAAAAAAATTCAACAAATGCTGGGGATGAATCCAGACCTGGCACCGTGGGATCAACAATTCCATCCTAGGGATGAATCCAGACCTGGCACCGTGGGATCAACAATTCCATCCTGACCAAAAGGGGAAAAAGAAGTGTAATTAATAAAGTATCAGTGGCAGAGAGAGTTCAAAAAGAGTCGAGAGGCTACTCTGGAGGTTGCTCTTATGCAAGCTTCAGTTAGACCTTGCTACCTATCATAACCTGCCAACCCCCGACCAGGACCATTCCAGCCAATCCTAAAGAACACCTAGGGCAATATATAAGATTCCACAAGGGTTCCAGGCACTAGAGTAACTTTCCAGAAACCTGCAACCTCCAGGTGGGTCCTTGGTCCACATAAGTCCCGAAACCTAGCCCAGCCTCTCCAGAACATCAGATAGTTCCATCTCCCTACCCCGTATTAGTGACAGACCCTTCCAATATGAAAAATTTAGAATTTCCATAACCCAAACACCCCTAAAGAGAGGGATGGAAAGATCAAAGGTGATGGTGGAGTTATACAGAGAAGGTAGGATTTAACAAATGAATATGATTGCTGAATCACTAAATTGGTACCTCTTTCCAGTATCTTAGAGCAGCTAGAAGTAAAAACCTAAAATTGTGGAATTGTAACCCATGTCAAGGTCTTTGAAATTTGTAACTTTTTTTGTATGTGTTATTTTTCAAAAAAAAAGTCGATTGTGTTGATAAAAAAAAAAAATATTTAAACCCTCTAGCCTCCTATATTCCGGAGCAGCTAAAAGGAAAAATATGAGAGGATGGTGTGGTAGCCCATGACAAACTCTGGGATCTCTCCTGTAACTATTTGATGAAGAGTGCTTTGAAAAATATGGCTTTTTTATTTCTTTGCTTTGTATATATGTTATACTCTACAATTTAAAAAGTTAAAAATAAAAAATAAAATAAATGAAAATAGACCGTGAAAGCTGAGTAACTCCCAGCAGGTCATCTTCAGTGCCCATGTCAGATGGAGCTATGGAAGATAATGAACAGGGAAGTTCCTCTTAAAGGCCAGTTAAGTGATCATAGAGGCCAATAAGCAAAGAGAATCATCCCAAGAGCAGAACCAGAGATTGTTGAGTTTGCCAACTGAGGAACTCACTTCTCTGCCGACCAGGGTATCATCTCTATTTATCTTTATTGCAATATGACACGTGTTATGGACTAGTGACTACCTTGTGTTTTCCATTCTTCCCATTCCATTTCTGAAAAATGTTAACTGCACATATCCTATTCCTTCCTTATATTTTTTTACTGAGTGAATTAAATTTGATGAATTTTAAATAATTCAACAAATGGTGCTGCAATAATGGGATACTCACATGGAAAAATAATGAAATGTAACCCCACCATACAGCATCTAAAACAAACAAAAAAAGAAGCTGAAGGGAGCCAAGGAGGTATCTGAAATGGATTGCAAATGTGAAGACAGTTGAGGGGTGAATGCAAAGAAAGACCACAAGAGAAAGTGTTACTTTTTTTATGATAACCACATTCCAATGTTTACAAGCTTAGAAAGTACACTCACTCAACTTGTTTTACATTCATTGTTCACTATTTCATAAATGAGAAAGTTAAATGAAAGGAAATTTGAGATTATTGGTCAGTGACACACACATACCCTGATGCAGGCAGAATTGGTACAGAAACCAACTCACCAAATTCTATATTAAATGCTCTCCCCAGGGTAGTGCAGTATGCCACGTATGCAATATATATATATATATATTACTGTCTAGATTAATTTTTGTGAATCATTTCTTTCCTCTCTCTTCCTTGTTTCCATCTTCACACTTCCATTATTTTCCAGAAGTGTTTTGTTCCCTCTATACACTGTTTTTTTACATCTCCCATCCACTGTCTACTAGCTTATCTCAATCCCCTGTATTTTATAATAGCCCTTAGACCTTCTTCTCACACGCTTTGTTGATTCTTGGTATGGTGTTCTTCCCCAGATCTTCTGTATAGCATACTCCCACTTACACATTTGAGAGGGTTTCTTTCTGGAAAGAGCATGCAGACAAGGGTTTTAGTTGTGGAAGCACCATTCATTTAGGCCATTCCTTTATCTTCCAACCTCTTAGATTCTTCATGATTTAGGTATGAATAATGTAACCATCTCCCAGGGCTGTTGAGAACATTAATTAAGGGATTGCATGTGAAGACACCTTTTAAGCACTAAAGCACTAGAGCAATGCCATTGATGCTGTTTATATGTGACTTTCATGTTAAAAAGGTGATGCCCCAGAAGCCATCAGAGGAAGAAGATGGTTCAGAGGGAGCACCAGGAGAATCAGTCTTGAAGAACAGTGGTCTTGACTTGGAACAGCCTCAGAAACAGCTGTGCCCCACTGGAAAAGCAAGTACCTCTGGTCAGCAGAGTAAGCAGGTGGCAGGTAAGAGAAAAATATTAGGGATCACATCTCTCTGGCTTCTCTGGCTATGTTCCAGTGTATGGTCTAGGTGTGTGGGATGACTCTGGACAGGACTGAGTAGGAACTGGACTCGGGAGATCACCAAGGTCCAGCTGAGATGTTAGAGCATGACTTCCAAAGTCACAGACTTGAGTTGTCATCCTTATAAAAGCCATGTGGCTTTGGGCAAATCTCAATTCTCTGAGATCCGATTGCTAGTCCATAACATGGAAATAAAGACTCTTAGTCCATAAATAGTTTGACGGCATTAAATTAGATGTAAAAGTCCTTGCAACAGGAAAGGTGCTTAAGTAATTCCATCTGTGATAATCTGGGACTATATCTTATTCGTTGTTGTATCCCCAGCCCTCAGCTCAATACCTGACACACAATGTGCCATTAGCAAAAATGTGCTGAATGTATGAAGGAATGTTTTGGTAAGTAAAGAGGTTGGGAATCGAAACCTGACAATGGGAGGAGCCAGAAGCTAACTTTAACTGGCATTTGGTCTGTATTGGTATGGGACTAATGTCTCAGCCTCTCTGAGGCAGAAGATGTGAAAAACAGAGTGTAGAAAGCCCGTGGGCACTTGGGAGGGAGGAGGCATCTCCTTTTCTGATAAAACAATGACCAGCACTCCCCAATCCACTCTTCTCCACCATAGGACCCAGAGAGGAGGAGATTAAAGTCTGGACTCACAGGTTGCGTGAAAGGAAGAATCTAGTAGCTTATGAAGAGATCAGTGACCCAGAGGAAGATGACTAACTCTGTAAGTGAACCTTCAGTCCATCCCCCATACCTCTGAAAAATGTACCATTCTGTTGTGGTACCAGTATCCCATCTTGTCACTTGTTCCCCATATCATTCTTTCCTCCTATTCTGGGGTGCAGACTTGAGGTTAAATGATGAGATTTCCCATGGTCTTTCCAACTACCTGCTCTGTATATCCAGAGATCTTCCCTATTCAGTATGCCCTGGGCTCCCAGGCTCCAGGTCAGCTCCTGATATATAGTCCACACCTTCCTTTAGCCTAGGAATTCCTATGATAGGTGAGGAAGATGCCATGGCATGAGCAGGAGGTTCGCTTTGAGGAGCAGTGGGAGGCGCATGTAGATCGTGAGGTAGGGCAGAATTGGAGGGTGCAGGGTCTTGCAGATCAGAATGAGGCATTACGTACTCATTTATCAGGCAGTGGGTGCTGACTGCCACTTATTTCCTTCCCTCTCCTTACCCTAACGTCAAGTATGTGACATGTGCCCATGAAGAAGAGCAGAACCTGGTGGCCTTTCAAGAACATGGGCAGATCTTCTACTATACCTGCTGTGTATGATTGTGAACTCCTGGCCATCAAGTGTACAGCAAGTGAAAGAGTTCACAGCAGTGAAAAGTTAAGCACTTTGTTAGATGTTAGCGTTTCGTTTGCATATTTCTATCCATGTTTCCTTGCACCTGCTTCAGAAAACAAGTATTGTCAAGTGTTCACTGCACAGAACAGCATCACCTTCCCCCAACCCCAGACTACTGGGGTGGTCTAATGAGGGCAGTTCTGAGACTAGTGAGGGCCATTCTGGTTCCCCTCATTGAATTCCTGTCCAGAAGTCACTCCATGCTGTGATCCCCGTCATTCATTTACCCTGCAACAGTCACTGACAATAAACATTTACAAGTCATTACCAGTTGTTTACTCCTCTCATCCTTGTGTGAGTGTTTCTTTAAGATACAAGTGGAATTTCAGCGTCAGCGGTGAGAACTGTTTTATGTGCTGGGAAGACATGAAGGAACAGGGTAGACAAATGTCCCTGCCCACGTAGAACTGACATTCTGATGACGGCTCTTTCCAGTTTTTTACTTTAACAGATGTTGTACTCCCCAATCCTGGGTCTGGGGATTCTGCGGCAGGGTGGTTGGATGCCTTGGCCTTTACCTTTTGAAAGATCTTGAGGGTCAAGGGCTGGGGCCGTCCATTTGAGGAGGTGTGGGAGGAGACAGGTTTGAAATAGTCAGCTGAGGATGGTGGGGTAATAAGGAAGGAAAAGGTCCACTGTGGGACATGCGGTGGGAATCAAGAATTGCAGAGTCCGCTCAGTTGTGATGCAGAGAGAAAAATCCACTGGGCAAAGGAAACTGCCCACCAAGGGTCTCACAACCAAGGGCTTACGGCTGGGGTGGGAATGAGGAGTTGAGGATGGAACAGTCCTTTCCCAGACATGCCATTGCAGAGCACAGAAATGGAACAGTCAGCTCTGGGGAAAGGAAGAGGGAAATCTATTTTGGAATAAAACATTGTTTGTTTGGGCAGACATTAAGGCAGCCTTACCTTGCATGGGACATCAAACATCAGCCCCAGATGGAGGCAAGATCATTGCTGTTTTGATGGTCTGTGGCCCATTGCCTCAGCTTCCCAGCTCCCACTCAGCCTTGGAAATGCCCCACTCTCCTGCTAAAGCCTCCATCCACCCTATGGTTACCTTAGTCCCACCTCTGGACCTGCCCCTTGGCAGGATAGGCTTGGATCAAAGGGGTGAGGGGGAAGAGATAGGCTCATGGAGAAGGGCAGGAATGAAGGCACACTTTGGACGCTGATGATCTCCATGACTCAGAGTAGGTCAGGAATTGGGGACTACCCCTTCCCTCACACACACTGGGACAGCTGCCAGACACAGGATCACTGTTCACACAGCAGCCCTGAAGCTGGGCCTGGGTCTCTTAAAACCTTCGGGACCCAGGGGGACTCACCCAGAAGGACTTCACCCTGGGAGACACAAAAGCCTCAGAAGCTCATCACTCTGTGGTGCTGCAGACCCAGGAGTCCTGAGCCACAGACAGTGGCAGACGGGTGGGGTAGGAAGCATGGCCTGGAGTGTAGACGGACACGGACACCCAAATGATCCTCTCTGGCCAGCATGCTCCTGCAACCCAGCCTTTCTCCCATGGGTCACTGCTCCCCACAGATCCGGCTCCCCCCAGGCCTCCCAGTTCACCTGAGGCCCCGCCAGCTTCTCTGAATCTAACAATGTCTCGTCACTCATGGTCACAGCTCTGTGTGGGACAGGTCCCAGGCACAGAGGTCTGCATTTCTCCCCACTAGGAACACTGTCCACAGGAATGGGGTGGGGGTGGGGTGGGGGAGTTGGTTCCCTGGGTTCTCCCTGCTCACTCCACCTTCCATAATAATTACAAAAAGTGCAATTAATATTCATCTTGTGCTTGCACTGGATCTGGCCTGGTGTTAAGCACCTCATATGGATTCTCCAACTTATCCTCACAACGACTGAAGACGGACACTATCATCGCTGTGCTCATTTTATAGGTGAGAGACTGAGGCACATACGGATATCAGGCCTCTTGCAGGAGTTCTCAGGGCTGGTGTGTGCAGTCAGGGCTGGGTTTGGCACCACCATAAGCCCAGAGACATTAAGAAGAACAGATATCGGTGGGATGGAGGGTGGGAGGGAATCTTGCACGAGACCCAGGTTCTATCCCAAATCTCAGGGTAGAGGATATGGGATCATTTTTCTAAGACAGGGAGCTCCCAGAGAGGAAGTCCTGGTGGTAGTCGGAGGAGAGGAGGACAAAAATATACAGGGTAGACAGAGAGGCAAGGGAACCCCAGGGCCTAATGTGGGCTATCACAGCCACCCAAGGGAGAGGGTGTCAGAAAGAAGAACATGAGAGGTCTGAAGGGTCCAAGGGCAGAGATTTCCGAAAACTGTGAGCATGCCCTAGTTGGCACTATTACTGGACAAAGACCATGGATTCTTTTGCCCGATGCACTCAATAACCAATTCTTGAGACACCAGGGTTTCAAAGAGAGAAGAGTTTATTACTAGGTGCACAATGGGAGAGCAGATGGCCTAGCAGCTCGAAATCTGTCTCCCTAAGTTTAAGGGGTTCAAGGTTTTTAAGAATTTTAGCAAGGGGAGATGAGATCATTAACAATTTCAAATACCAAGTTCAAAGCAGAAAAGGAGGCAGTGTTATTATCATTTCAATTGAAGAAAATAAGCTGAAAGGCAGGGAGGCAGAGCTATCACTCAAAACTAAAAATGTAACTCGAAAGGAAGGGAGACAAGTTATCTTTCAATAGCAGAGTCTAGCTGTTAGAATTTACAAATGTCAGGGACTGAAACTAGTTAATGGTTGACTTCAAATTCTTCATTAGTCCTAGGGCCTTTACCCTACAAGAAAATGACAGATAAAGGGAGTGACAACTCTTAAAGTCACAAAGGCACAAGATCAGGGCTTTTACAATCATTTCAGATATCAGGGCAGCTGAATTATAGTTTAGGGATTTCAGGTATTTCCCTCTGTCTACTTCAATATACCAGAAAGCAAAATAGAATATAATGACTCAGTAATCAAAATCATCCCTTAAATCTTAATTTCTCAGTTACAGCACTGCAGGGAGAGGTAGGGGCTACCCAGGTTAGCTCTATCTGTGATTCAGAGGCTCTGCAGGTGGGACCAGCACCAGGCAGGGCAGCTCACTGAGACTGCTTTAAAAAAAGAAAACCAGGAAAATTTTCCTTAGGTTCTTTATATAAATATAGGTCCTCCCCCTCCCCCTCCCCCTTCCCCTCCTCCTCCCCCTCCAAGTGACAGAATCAAATTCTGAGATTCAGGGAGACTCTGCTTATTCCAGACCCCAGAAGTCAGCCTATACATGGTCCAGGCTGTTGTTGGGGCTGGACCCAAACAATCCCCTCTCCCCGCCAAGCCTGGCACCCAGTATGGAAGGATATCCTCTTCTGATGACATCTAAAAATTGCTTTTTTTCTTTTGCTTGCTGGTCTTCATTTTGTTTCTTTTTCAATCATTTTTCTAACTGGTTCTAAAACCGAACCCTGTTGCTAGTAGAGAATTGAGAAACTGCAAAAGATGTGTGAGAGACAAAGGTTAGCTCCATTGCAAGAAGAGAGCTCTGAGTTTTATTCACCTAAGGTAAAAAAAAAATACATTTTGCATTGTAATCCAACACAAAACACACGACTCAAAACAAACAGCTCACAAGACAATACCGACCCTTTATGCAGGTGATGTACTCATATTTTCTGTTCCGTTCTGGGCTGCACTGTGTTAGCTTATTCTAATTCATTAAAACAATTTTTCTGTTCAGGACCCACTACAGAGTCCCGTTAACCTGCTTGCGAGTCAACCTGCCGTTTAGAAAGTTCTTTTCCAGGGTCCCAGGGCATATCCACCAGGCAATCTGACCCTCCTACTCCTATAGAGAAGGATCCAGGTTGCCTTGTGATGACCCGCTGAGTAAGAGTCCTCTGGGAGATGGTGACCTGGAGGCGTCCTGCTCCCTTGGTCCAGACCTGACAAGGAGAGGCGGGGAGGGTGGCAGGGCGGTGGAATACAGTCATTCCAGGGTTCATCCTCTTGGTGAGGAGGGATAAATGCTCAGGATGGGCTGGGTATGCTGAGATGACAAACGATCAGTTTATTTTATTTCTCGCTTGTGCTACTTGTCTTTGTCAGGTGAGCTGGTGTCCTTGACCACATTACCCACACCCTCACTCCAGGACCCAGGGAGGCAGAGCAGCACCGCCTGGGAAATTGTCAGTCACTGGCTAAGCATGAACTGGTTCATCAAAAGGTCAGGTCTGCTGTGCAGCGGGTCACATCTACCTCCAAACCACACAGGCACAACACTGATGAGCTGCCCTGAATTCTGCAAATGCCCACAAAGGGCCCCATGCCCTAGACCAGTGCACACCAGGGACCTGCCCCACAGACCCATGCATCCGCACCGCCACATCCTCCCAGTCTCTGGGCGCCCATGTTCACAAGCACCAGGGTAGCATCCCCAGCCTGCACCTATACCTGCACTGCAATGCCTCACCACACTGTGGTGCTCCGCCCCACACCCTGCATTCTGCTCCACATCCATTCCACAAATGCAAGACTTTAGACTACTGAAGGAAATCAACTTCCAAAGTGAACAGTTCAAGATATTTACATGCTGCGAAGACAGCAGAAGATCACTAAGCATATCATGATACAGACAGATATAGTCCAGCCTAACAACCAAATTAAAACACCAAAGGAGACACAGATGTTGGAAAAACTAATCAAAGATGCTCATACAGTTCTAGTAAATAAAATAAATGGTATAGCTAATGACATAAAGGAGATCAAGAAGACACTAGATTCTTGCCTGCCATGAGGGAGACTTGGGTGCGAGTCCCTGCCCATGCACTTCCCAAACAAAAACAAACAAAACAAAAATTCAACAAATAGTGCTGCAGTAATGAAATGTGACCCTGCCATACAGCATACAAAGAGAAAGAAAAAGAAGACAATCGAAGATCATAAAGAGAAATTTGAAAGAATAAACATAAAAATAGTAGGTATCACAGAGATTAAAGATGCTGTAGATCAAATAAAAAATGTACTAGAGATATACAACAGCAGATTCGAAGAGGCAGAAGAAAGAATAAGTGAACTAGAGGACAGGACAACTGATTTCAAACACTCAAAACAGCAAATGACGAAAAGGATGGAAAATTTTGAATTGGATCTCAGGGAAATGATGGACAAAACAAACTGCACAAAAAATAAGAATCATTGGTGTCCCAGAAGGAGAAGAGTAGAGTAAGGGCTATAAGATTAGTTGAGGATATAATGGGGGGAAAACTTCCCAACCCTTATGTGGTAGTTAGATTCAGTTGTCAACTTGGCCAGGTGAAGGCACCTAGTTCTGTTGCTATGGACATGAGCCAAAGGTATGTGAACCTCATCTGTTGCTGATTACATCTGCAGTCGGCTAGGAGGTGTGCCTGCTGTAATGAATGGTGTTTGATTTAATTGGCTGGTGCTTAAATGAGAGAGCTCAATGTAGCACAGCCCAAGCATCTCAGCATACCTCATCTCAGCACTCGCAGCTCAGCCCAGGCTTTTGGAGATGCAGAAAGTAAACACCCCAAGGAAAGTTGTTGGAACCCAGAGGCCTGGAGATACGGTCATAAGAAAGAACCTCAGTTGAAAGATAGCTGCCTTTCCTCTGAAGAACTAATGAAATAAATCCCCTTTTATTAAAAGCCAATCTGTTTCTGGTGTGTTGTATTCCGGCAGCTAGCAAACTAGAACACCTTATAAAGGACATAAATATGCAAGTCAAAGAAGCTCAATGAACTCCAAATAGAATAAATCCAAATAGGCCTTCCCCAAGACACATACTAATCAGTCTGTCAAATGTTGAAGAGACGCAGAGAATCCTGAAAGCTGCAAGGGAAAAACAATCTACTACATACAAGGGTAATCACATAAGACCGAGTTCAGACTGCTCAACTGGCATAATGGCCTCGAGAAGGCAGTGATATGATATATTTAAGATCCTGAAAGAGAAAGACTTCCAGCAAAGAATTCTCTACCCAGCCAAATTGTCCTTCAAAACTGAGGGAGAGTGTGGACCATGGTGGCTCAGTGGCAGAGTTCTCACCTGCCATGCCAGAGACCCAGGTTCAATTCCGGGTGCCTGCCCATGCAAAACAAACAAACAAAAAACTGAGAGGGAGATTAAAATTTTCACAGACAATCAAATCCTGAGAGAATTTGTCAAATAAGAGACTGGCCCTACAAGAAATACTAAAGGGAGTTCTGCCAGTTGAAAAAAAAGACAGGAGAGGTAGGTCTGGAGAAGGGAACAGAATTGAAGGGTACTAGTAAGGGCAACTTAAAAGATAAAAAGAGAAATATGGAAATGAATGTATAGATCTGACAAATACAATAAAAAGATAAGATGATGGATTCAAGAAATGCATTTTCAGTAATAATATTGAATGTTAATGGACTAAACTTACCAATTAAAATATACAGATTGGCAGAATGGATTAAGAAATATAATCCAGATATATACTGTTTATAAGAGACTGATCTTAGGCGCAAGGATACAAATACATTGAAAGTGAAAGGATGGAAAAAGATGTTCCACGCAAGTTGTAACCAAAATAAAGCAGGAGTAGCTATGTTAATATCGAACAAAATTGACTTTAAATGAAAAGACATCATAAGAGAAAAAGGACACTATATATTAATAAAAAGGGCAAGTCACCAAGAAGAAATAACAAATGTTTACCTCCCAATCAAGGAGCTCCAAAGTACATGAGACAGACATTGGCAAAACTGAAGGGAGTGATAGATGTTTCAACAATAATAGTAGGAGACTTCAATTCACCACTCTCCCCTATAGAGAGACAGAAGATCAACAAGGAAATAGAGAAGTTAAACAACTTCATAAATGAATTAGACCTAACAGACATATATAGGTCATTGCACCCCAAAACACAAGGTTTTACATTCTTCTCTAGTGCTTACGAGACATTTTCCAGGATAGATCATATGCTGGGACACAAAACAAGTCTTTATACATTTAAAAACATTGAAATTATTCAAAGCACTTTCTCTGATCACAATAGAATGAAGCTGGATTTCAATAACTACCAAAGAACGAAAGTGTTCACAAAATATATGGAGATTAAATAATACACTCTTAAACAACCAGTGGGTCAAAGAAGAAATTGCTAGAGAAATCAGTAGGTATCTGGAGAGGAATGAAAATGAGAATACAACATATCAGAACATATGGGATGCAGCAAAGACTGTGCCGAGAGCAAAATTTATTGCCCTAAATGCCTATATTAAAAAAACAAGAAAGAGCAAAATTGAGGACTTAAATGCTCACCTGGAGGGACTTGAGAAAGAACAGCGAAGTAACCCCAAAGCAAATAGAAGAAGAGAAATAATAAAGATCAAAGCAAAATTAAATGGATGGGAGAACAAAAGAACAACAGAAAGAACTGATAAAACCAAAAGTTGGTTCTTTGAGAAAATCAATACAATCAATGGGCCAGTAGCAAGACTGACAAAGAAAAAAAGAGAGAGGATGCAAATAAGCAAAATTAGAAATGAGATGTGTTACCACAGATACTGAAGAAATGAAAGAAATCATAAGAGGATACTGTAAACAACTATATGCCAACAAACTAGACAACTTAATACGAAATGGACAAATTCCTGGAAACACACAAACTGTTTTTGTCAGTCAGCTGCGCTGACTCAGGAAGAAAGAGAAGATCTCAACAAACCAATCACAAGTAAAGAGATTCAATCAGTCATCAAAAATCTTCCTACATACTTACCCGGCAGGGGAGACACCATGATCACGTAAGTGGTTTTCCCAGAGTGAGACTTATCCATTGCACTCCGGATGTGTTGACCCCTGTGATTTCCCCAAATGTGGGAAACTCGACTGCATAATTGTGGTAGGAGGGGACTGCATTCGCACTCTCCCCTAAAATAAAAGAAGAAAAAAAATCTCCCTACAAAGAAAAGCCCAGGGCTAGATGGCTTCACAGGGGAATTTTATCAAACATTCCAAAAAGAACTAACACCAATCCTGCTCAAACTTTTCAAAAAAATTGAAGAAAGAGAAATACTACCTAACTCATTTTATGAAGCTAATATCATTTTAATACCAAAACCAAGTGAAGATGCTATAAGAAAGGAAAACTGCAGACCAATCTCCCTAATGAATATGGATGCAAAAATTTTCAATGAAATACTAGCAAATCGAATCCAACACCACATTCAAAGAATTATACACCACGACCAAGTGGGGTTTATACCAGGAATGCAAGAGTGGTTCAACACAAGAAAATCAATTAATGCAGTACAGCGCATTAAAAAATCGAAAGGGAAAGATCACATGATCATCTCGATTGATGCTGAAAAAGCATTCGACAAAATTCAGCATCCTTTTCTGATAAAAGGAACATTTCAAAAGATAGGATTCAAAGTTAACTTCCTCAATATGACAAATGGCATATATGAAAAACCGATAGCCAGCATCATACTCAAGGGAGAGAGACTGAAAGCCTTCCCCCTAAGATCAGGAACAAGACAAGGATGCCCTCTGTCACCACTATTATTCAACATTGTACTAAAAGTTCTAGCAAGAGCAATCAGGGAGGACAAAGAAATAAGAGGCGTCCAAATTAGAAAGGAAGAAGTAAAACTTTCATTATTGGCAGATGACACGATATTATACTTGGAAAATCCTGAGAAATCTACAACAGAGTTACTTGAGATAGTAAATTCAGCAAAGTGGCAGGATATAAAATTAACGTGCAAAAATCAGTAACGTTTCTATATGCAAGCAATGAGCTAGCTGAGGAATCAGTTAAGGAAAAAAATCCATTCAAAATAGCAACTAAAAGAATCAAGTACTTAGGAATGAACGTAAAGAGGAACATAAAAGACTGGTACACGGAAAACTACATGACATTGCTTAAATAAATCAAAGAAGATCTAAATAGGTGGAAAGACATTCCATGTTCATGGTTAGGAAGGTTAAATGTAGTAAAGATGTAAATTCTACCCAAATTGATCTACAGATTCAACACAATACCTATCAAAATTCCAACAACCTACTTTGAAGTCTTGGAAAAGCTAGTTACCAAATTCATCTGGAAGGGAAAGAGGCCACAAATAGCTAAAAGCATCCTAAAAAAGAAGAACGAAGTGGGATGATTAACACCTTAAAACTTATTATAAAGCCACAGTGGTCAAAAGAGCATGGTACTGGCGCAAAGATAGAAGGATTGACTAATGGAATTGAAACAAGAGTGCAGAAATAGACCACCAAATCTATGGTCAACTGATTTTTCACAAGGCCCCAAATCCACTGAAAGGATACAAAACAATCTTTTCAATAAATGGTCATGGGAGAACTGCATATCACTAGCCAAAAGAATGAAAGAGGACCCTTACCTTATACCCTATACAAAAACTAAAACAAAGTGGACCAAACACCTAAATATAAGAACTAACACCATAAAGCTTCTACAAGAAAATGTAGGGAAACATCTTCAAGACCTAGTGATAGGAGATAGCTTCCTAAACTTTATACCCAAAGTACAAGCAACACAAGAAAAAATAGATAAATGGGAACTCAAAATCAAATGTTTCTGCACCTCAAAAGACTTTGTCAAAAAGGTGAAGAGGCAGCCAACTCTATGGGAGAAAATATTTGGAAATCACATATTGGACAAAGGTTTGATATCCTGTGTACACAGAGAAATCATAGAACTCAACAACAAAAGAACAAACAACCCAGTCATAAAATGGGCTAAAGATATGAATAGGCATTTTTCTGAAGAGAAAATATAGATGGCTCAAAAGCACATGAAGAGATGCTCATTTTCATTAGCTATAAGGGAAATGCAGCTCAAGACTACAATGAGATACCACCTCACACCTATAAGAATGGCTGCTATGAAACAGACAGGAAACTAAATGTTGGAGAGGATTTGGAGAAACTGGGACACTTATGCACTGCTGGTGGGAATGTATAATGGTGCAGCCGTTATGGAAGACAATTTGGTGGTTCCTTAGGAAACTACATATCGAGTTGCCCTATGACCCGGAAATACCACTACTTG
>PVIY010051855.1:0-15468 GCA_004026745.1 Myrmecophaga tridactyla | reverse complement strand
AAGCCAGGTTGGCTGGGAAGGAGCTTGAGGAAACTTTCAGGGGTGATGGGTATGTGCATTTATTAAAATTCACCAAAGGAGCAATGAAAATGTTCTCAAATTGATTGTGGTGATGAAAGCTCAGCTCTGTAATTATACTGAGAGCCACTCATTGTACAATTTGGATGGTTTGTATGGTGTATAAATAAAACTGTTGTTAAAAAATCACGACAGGGTACACTTAGTATTTATGTGGGGCTTGGACATGCCATTATGGGGGTCATGATCCAATCCACAGCACCACCCTATAAGCAGAAGCATTTAATTTTAGAAGCTCTAGATGCTCTCCAGATCTGCCCCAGATAAAATTTATGTTAAAAAAGAGACCTAAACAAATACTGAACTCTAGTTAATGACATGCATACTGCAGTGTTTAAGGGTAGGGTATACTAATATCTGCAACTAATTTTGAAATACATAAAAAAATAAGATGGATTGATGGACGGATAGATGAATAGACGTGTAATAAACCAAAAACAACAAAATGCTAATTGTAGAATCTAAGTGGTACGTATATGGGTGTTCATGGGTTAGCACAGAATTGAGGCATAGATAGATATCAACACTCTGATTGGGGAAGAAGTTGGAAAGAAGTCATTGGAAAAGGATTCATAAAAGTTACTATCAATTTAGTGGAGGATGTCCACAGGAATGCCAGACAGTCAGAACACATGATGTAGTTCACTCTATTCTTTAAAAAATATATGAAATAGTCACCCCTGTTTAATTCAGTTCCTCTCACAGTTTCTAGGTGCTTGCTAAATGACTGCCCCCAAGCTGAGTACCTTTGCAAGCATTGTCTATAGCACAGTAAGAATCTTCCTCTGCCTAGTCTCCTTCCAATGTCCCTCTATCAGTCAGCTATAACGTAATGTGCTATATAACAAGCTGCCACATAATTCAGTGGCTTGCAACAATATACGATTCCTTGCTTTTGTGTTGCAGAGTGGCTAGGGATTTGGCCCATCTAGGCTGAGTGTAGCTGGGCCAGGCTCCAGGCTCCAGGCTCCACGTGTCTCTCTTCCTGCTTGGACTGGCAGGCTGCCTAGGGCACGTGCCTCTCATGATAATGACAGAAGCACAAGAAGGCAGGACTCTCTACCTAGGTACATTTCAAGACTTTACTCACATCATCACTGCTAAAATCCCATTAGCCAAAGCAAGTAACACAACTAATCCAAATAATCACAGGCTCCTATTTACTCAGACCTGGAAATGAAGGGTTTACCTCCAGCTCTTTATCACTACAAGAGATTCTGGGGCTGCTTGGTCCTGATGTGAGATGGGACTCTGCTCCTAAAGCCTCTGTCTGCTTGGACCATCTCTCTGTGTCTTCCACCATGTGGTCAAAACAAGGCATGAAGATGTGTATTAGTTAGGGTTCTCTAGAGAAACGGAATCAACAGGGAACACTCGCAAATATAAAATTTATAAAAGTGTCTCACGTGACCGCGGGAATGCAGAGTCCAAAATCCACAGGGCAGGCTCTGAAGCCCACGATTCTGATGGAGGTTCTGGACGAACTCCAGGAGAGGCTCATCAGCCAAAGCAGGAAGAAGCCTGTCTCTTCTGAATACTCCTTAAAAGGCTTCCAGTGATTAGATTAAGCATCACTCATTGCAGAAGACACTCCCCTTTGGCTGATTACAAATGGAATCAGCTATGGATGCAGCTGACATGATCATGATTTAATTCTATGAAATGTCCTCATTGCAACAGACAGGCCAGCACTTGCCCAACCAGACAAACAGGTACCACCACTTGGCCAAGTTGACACATGAACCTGACCATGACAGGATGTAACTAGACCAAGACAAGTGGAGCATTCTACTTTGCCTCTTCAGTTTACCTCAAGGTAAAATCCCAAAGGCAGTTAGAAACATCTGGCCAAGAGAAGGAATACAGGGCCCTTGTTTTTCTGCTTTAGGAGAAGTCCATTAGAGTTCTGATTTCCTCTGTTAAATGTCATCTTTTCACAGCATCTTGGAGGGAGGGTTGGCAGCCTGCCATTAGGAAAAATCTCTTTCAGGAAAAGGCTCATCGTCTAAAAAGACACAGAAGGGGCTGGAGATTAAAGGACCCTCTCAGGCTGCCTGAGTTTCCCAGAGCTCTCAGTTTCTATTTTGAGCTGAACATTTGCCTTTCCCTGTAGCCTCGAGTGAGCCTTTTGAGTCTCCCTGAACCACTTTTCTAATGTTTGCAAAAAAAGGGATAATAAGACTTGCTGCTGGGTAATGCATATAAAGTGCTCTGAGGAGCTCTGCAGAAAGGCAGCTTTCCCGAGTGGAAAGCTGTCAGCATGTTTCCTCCTGATCTCCAGATATTTTCAGTGTCTGGTTCCCCTCATTAGAGCATCTGGTCCTTTCTCAGAGAAGTTAGACGAAAGCCAGAATAAATGGGACAGCGAGGATCCCTTCCCTCTGCTGCAAGGCAGGTATGTCAGATTGGATGATGAATGATTGCTATTCTTCACTTGCTAACACTCTGTACCCTATTTTCAAATTAAGGAGTGTGTTGTTGGCACGCCTGAAAGGTTAAACACTCCTACTCCCTTGCTTCAGTTGCTAAGTGCTGTCTTATCACAATGTCTGTGGAGGGAACGGCATGTCCAAAGAGCTCCTCCTCCATTGATCTGGGGCAGATCTGGAGAGCATCTAGAGCTTCTAAAATTAAATGCTTCTGCTTTTAGGGTGGTGTTGTGGATTGGATCATGACCCCCATAATGGCATGTCCAAGTCCTAACTCCCTGTCCTGTGGATGGGAACCCCTTTGTAAATAGGCTCTTTGAAGATGCTATTAGTTAAGTTGAGGTCATGCTGAATCAAGGTGGGCCTTAATCTAAAAATATTGGAGCCTTCATAAGTAGAGGAAATTTGGACAGAGTGGGAGGAGATAGATGGGGAGAGGGTCATGTAGATGGCTAAAGAGACTGAGTTACAGGGTGGGCAACAGTGGCTCAGTGGCAGAATTCATGCCTACCATGCCAGAGACCCGGGTTCTATTCCCGGAGCCTGCCCATGCCAAAAAAAAAAAAAAAGAGAGAGAGAGACTGAGTTACAGATTGTGGAAAGCCATCAGAACCACATAAACTTCAGAGAAAGCAGTGATCCTGCCAGCACCCTGATTCTGGCTTCCACAACTGTGAGATGATAAATTTCTGTTGTTTAAACAAACTATTCTGTGGTACTTTGTTATAGCAGCCTGGCAAACTGAGGTGGAATTGTACCTAAAAAGACCCCCAACTGTTAATTGTCTATCATCTATCTTTGTTTTTTTCAAGTCTTTCCATTTCCTAGTATTTCAACCTTGTCTATAGAACTAGACTGCCCTTTCCAAAGTACTGGGGGGCAAGGAAGCAGGTAACCAGACTCTCATAACACTGCCAGTGCCAATGGCAAATGGATCCTTCTGGAAAACTGTTGACCTCATCTACAAAAGCTAGGCATTTTTGTTGGGCATATCCCTAGAAATGGAGTCACTGGGTCATAGGAGATATTTAGGGATATACCTAACAGAAATACTTGCATCTTTTCACAAAAAGATATGTATTAGAGTGTTTTAATCAGCCAAATCTAGAAATTACACATATACCCATCAACAGTAACCTGGATAAATAAATTGCAATGTACTCGCGGGATGGAATACCACCCAGTAATGAGAATTAACAAACTATATCTGCACAC
The DNA here is from genome assembly GCA_004026745.1 of Myrmecophaga tridactyla. Taxonomy (NCBI): domain Eukaryota; kingdom Metazoa; phylum Chordata; class Mammalia; order Pilosa; family Myrmecophagidae; genus Myrmecophaga; species Myrmecophaga tridactyla. Next base: position 11,746 of record PVIY010051855.1, on the reverse strand, counting down.
AGCAACATGGATGAACTGTACAACCATCATTTTGAGCAAAACAGCCAGGCAGAGTCTACACGGCTTCTGGGGCGGGAGGAGGCGGAGGGACACTGGTTACACAAATGTTTACAATTTGTGAAAATATACTAAACTACACACTTACGGTGTGTGCATTTTTCTATACATTATACTTCAACAAGAAGTTGAAAATATGCAGATAGAAAAGTTGCAAAAAAGTAAAAACAGAAGGTATTGGGGAAGGTATGCCACTTTCCACCTAACTTGGCACCCCTCGGTCCTCACTCCTCCCGTGGGAATAGCCATGCTGTCGGTGACTTGTGAGGAGGGAGGAGGAGCCATACCCACATGGAGCCTGGGCAACCCCTTCTCTCCCTGTTCCTGAGCACTGCCCTGATCCTTCAGTCTTTACTGCCATGACCTGACAGGTGAAAGGCAGAAATTCTCCCTTTGTTTGGTCAGGCCAGTGGGCCTGCTCTCCATACCAGGCTCGCCATCCCAAAGGCATTCCAAGGTCTGTCTTGGGGTAGATGGAGGAATTCTTGTCTGGCTGTCACCCAGACCACATTCTCTGACTCAGTTCTCCCAACAACTGAGGCACTATTTTGATCTCCAACTCCCATGGCTTGAATCTATTTCTTAACTGATTCCAAAGATGGAAGGGGAAGAGGCATGACTAATAATCACCTCTTAAACCTCAACACTGTTTCCTCAGTAGTTATGAAATGGAGACAAGAATAAATGCATTGCTTTTCTTTTATGGAGCAGTAAGACCAGAGGCTGTGAGTTCTTAATGCCAGAGTCTGAGGAGATGACAGCCACCTCTTTGGAATAAAACCACTTGGATAATTAGAAAAGAACAATGAAATTGTCTCATCTCTTTCCTGTAGTATTTCCTTGTGCTACATGAAGAAAATTCTTTTATTGGTGACCCAAGAGAGTGGGAGTTTAGACTAGGTTTAATGTAATGTTAGAGGTTATCCCTTTGCTAGAAAGACATCACAGTCATCAATTGCAGCAGATGGAGGGAACAGCCAAAATATTTTGCAACTCCTCCCATCAAGAAGTAGAGTCCATTTCCCCATTCTTCAAATCTGGACCTGGCTGTGTGATTTGCTTTAGACAAGAGGACTTTAGCACACCTGAGGCAAACAGAGGCTTGAAAAGTGCTGCACATTTGGACTTGCCCTCTCTTGCTTTGGGAACTCTTCTGCTATCATGTGAAGAAGCCTGGATTGCCTGCTGGGGGTTGTGAGAATGATATATAGAGAGAAGCCCCTGTCATCCCAACCAAGAACCCTGGCAGAGAAGTGATGACATCCTGGATCACCCAGTCCAACCGAGCAGCCCATAAGAGAATAACCACCTAGACAGCCTGCAGAATCATGGGAAATAAAAAAAGTATATTATTCTAAGTCACTGCTTAGTTTCCCAATTGCTAAAACAAATATCATACACTGGGTTGGCTTAAACAACCAGAATTTATTGACTTATGGTTTTGAGGCTAGGAGAAGTCCAAAATTGAGGTGATGATAAGGTGATGCTTTCTCACCAAAGATTGGCAGTCTGGAAGTGGCTTCTGACAACCTCTGATCCTTGGCTTTTTTGTCACATAACAATGCACATGGGAACATCTTCTCCTTTCTCTTCCAGCTTCAACTGGCTTCTAACTTCTGGCTGCTCCACTAGCTTCTTCCTCTATGGACTTCTCCGTAAGGCCTCCAGGAACAGGAGTAAGACCCATCCTGATTCAGCTTGGCCTCACCTTAACTAAAATAACCTCATCAGAAGGTCCTATTTACAATGGGTTCACGCCCACAGGAAAGGATTAAGAACATGTTTTTCTGGAGTATATAACTCTAAGCCACCACAGCCACCAAGTTTTGGGGTGGTTTGTTACACAGCAAAAATTACCTTATATACTGGTTCAAATCCTTGGGTTAGGAGGAGGAATAAAGAGAAATAAGATCTGTGTCACCTCAGAATTCAGACACACAAATAAGAAAACACACATACAATAGCAGTCATGAAATTCAGGAACAAGTTATACCCACACCTATAGTTTTATATGTTAGATAAAACCAAACCACAGGCTGAACCTAATATTTTACAAGGAGGACACACTTTCCAGGCCCCATTGCATGTTTTAGGTTCTCCCTTATTGTTCAGGGAAGGAATTTTCTGTACGGAGGCCAAACTACAAAATTCCTATTTCTAGAAGCCTTAAAATGGAGCTTAAGTAATGAACGCAATTCCTATGTTTACTTTTAAAGAGGGCAAGAGTACAAGGTGGTTCAACCTGAACACCTTAGCATGTGGCCATCCTGCTCCCATCATCTCATCCAAACAGTCCAGTCATGATCATCAGCACCAAAGGAGGAAGAAAAGGCACAGGAAATACTGAAGTGATGGATTCTACAGAAATAATGTATGTGGTCCTTTGGAAAGGGTGAGCTGCCAACTCCTTCCTGTCCCACACATATCAGCAAACACTTTTGAGTCCAGTCTCTATAAAATACCCAGACACTGATAAGCAGAGATTTCTCTGGATCTTAGGGATAATGTGCTAAGAACACTGCCTTGGAAGGTAAAATAGGAAAACTCTCTGTAGTTGAAATATTGAAGTAAGGGTCCTGAGGTCATGTTCCAGCTTGGCAAGGCTTCAATCTCAGTTGCAAGGCAGGCAGAAATGTTCGTCTTCCTCTGCAACAGACATGGGGAATAGGGCATAGCATATTACCAAGGGAACTGGCAATGGTTTCAAATTGGCACAATCGCCTGAATTGATAAGAATTCCATTAAGGCAGTTAATTAGCTGCTAACCATATGGCCCTTGTCTTTGAATGTGCCTCCTAATTTGATGTGAAAATGATGACTAAATCACAGACCGGTCTTGCTTGAGCTTCTATACTTGATCTGCTCTATTAACAGTCTCCTCGCCCATTCATCGGACAATCCAGGTATGCAAAAATACTGCTCCTGGACCAATAATGAGACAAATCTGCCTAAATCCTTGTCATCTACCCAAGAGGGGGAAGAATTCAGGAAGCCACATCTATAAGCTAGGAGTGGTTTTTTTCTAGTTTAAATCACACAATACCTCCAGGGAAATACTTCCCTAAATTCTCCATCTACAACAATACAGGGCAACAAAAGTGAAGAGCTGGGCTCAACAGACCTAGCCAGTGATGACAAGAAAAATGTCTTTTTATTGTAATGCAATGTGAGGCGATGGTCACTGGGCCATCATGAGGCTGCCACCACACTCTGAGAGGGCTGACTGGCCACAGCGCTTGCCTCATACCTGGGCAGCAACAGAAGGGAAATGCAAAAAGGGACCCACCATCTCGAAAGGGCCTGCTATGAGACACCATGATTATCCCAAAGCCTAGTCTCATGACATCTCTAAGGACAGCTAGGAAAACCCAGCACTTAGGAAGATTCTTCCAGCATAAAGAGTTGAAGGCCCAAGACTAGAAAATAAAGGGGCATCTTTGGGAGGCCTCTTTGGACAGAGACTGTTAACCTTGGTGGCTGGGAACCAGGCTGACCCTGGAAGGACGGCCTCCTTACACCCCCTCCACCCTGATTCTCAGAACCACCTTGACTTCATTTCTGGGACAGTAGGTTTCCACCCTGCCACCACTCAGGCCATCTTGGGAGCTTTTAAACATCTGCAACCCCTTGTCTCAGCCCACACCTATGGGAGATAGCATTTCTGGGGGTGAGGCTCAGGCATCAGGATTTTTTAAATGATTCTCCTTCAGTGTCGAGCTTGAGGGTCTCTAGAACAGATGTCAGCTCCCCTTCAGTGAGGATGAAGACAATAAAGATAGAACCAGATGTCTCAGCAGCTACACGACACTTGCAACTCATTTGTGGCTCACTAACCCCCCAGTTCCCTCTTGCAGAAACTACTCTTAACCTAGGTCTCTCCTAGCCTGTAGTTAGAGCTCACATAATTGTATCAAACAGAAAATGGAATCTCAGTTGCATCACTACCCAAAGCGTTCCTTTCAGCTCTGTGGCATCAGCCCACTTGATGAGTCTACTCCACCCAAGTTGATGATGAATGTGTCATCCGGAGCAGAGCCCGGTGAGTGGCCTTGGTGAATTCCTGAAGAAAATTTATCTACCACAAACCTTCTGACAACCTGACCTCTATGATTGCTCAAACATTAATAACAGCTTCTCTAGGGGTATGAGAACATCTATATTTCTCACATACCCTGTGATGACATAAATTGGGTCTCTCCTTCTAACCTTTTAATATTCCTGGTTTACACTGTTTGTTCTAGAAGTCCAGTCACAAGACAGAGGTAGAACAGGACCTGGGTGGTTCTGCCTCTTTGGGAGCCAGAGTGCTTGTGGCAGATTGAATTATATACTCCCTTGAAAGACATGTTTTCCATCCACATCCCTGTGGGTGTGACGCACTGGAAAGAGGAGCTTTCTGAAGATGTTACTTTAGTTTTTAAAGTGTGGCCCAACTGAATCTGTATTACTGAATACTTCATAGAGAGCTGTCAGAGAAAGTCAGAGAGAGAGAGAGGAGCCAAAAGCTGGCAATCAGCAGAAACCAGAAGAGCAGCCACAAGGAGAGAGCGTGTCACGCAATGGAAAGCAGAGGTGTGAGCCAAGGACCCACAAGCGTTGCTGCAAGCCAGCTCTAAAATGCTAGACTTTGAGGAGAAGCACAGCCTTGCCAATGCCACGATTTTAGACGTCTAGCCTCCAAAACCATGAACAATAAGTTCCTGTTGTTTAAGCCTACTGATTGTGTGGTGCTTGTCATAGCAGCCTGGCAAACTAAGACAGCACCTCATTCAAATCCTGGCTCCTCCTAGTAGCTGTGTGCCAAGTTACTTGATGACTCTGACCTAGGCATCTCAACTTGCAAGGTTATTGTAAGTATGAAATGTATGAGAACTGCCTAGAAAAAGCATCTGGCACCTACAGAGCACCAGGGAAGCACTACCTGTCATTGCCATCATCATTGTTGTGGTATTATTATTACTATTATTGTTGCAATTATTTCTTTAAGCAGTGGACCAACTTCTTTCTTATTCCTTTTGGGGAAACTGAATGTATTCTTTTCTTTTTGCTGGATTTAGGCTTACATTGCTCTTCTTTCTCTAGTTTCCTAAAGTAGAAACTTATGTTATTGATTTTAAACCATTCTTCTTTTCTTATTTGTGAAGTTAATGCTATAAATTTCTAAGCACTGCATTCACTGAATTCAATAAATGTTGATAAGTTGTATTTTTATTTTCCTTTAATTCAAAATATCTTAAAATTTCTTTTGAGACCTTTTCTTTAGACCCATAGTTGTTTAGACATATGTTGTTTTATCTCCAAAACCTTAGGAACTTTCCAGAATTTTTCCTGTCAAAGATTTCTAGTTTAATTCAATTCTGGCTTCAGAACAGACTTTCTATGAGTTCTATTCTTTTAAATTGATTTAGGTGTGATTCATGACTTAGAACGTGGTCTCTGTTGGTGAATCTTCCATGCGAACCTGAGGAGATTGTACTGGGTTATTGGTAGATTGAGTACCCATGTATGTCGACTGAGTCAAGTTGATTGATGGTGTTGTTCAAGTCAACTTTATCCTTATTGATTTCCTGTCTGCTTGATCTATCATTCACTGACAGGGGATGATGGAGTCTCCAATCATACTAATGGGTTTTGTTTATTTTTTCAGTTCTATCAGTTTTTGCCTCATGTATTTTGACACTGATATCAGGTGCATACACATTTATGATTATGTCTTCTTGGAGAACTGACCCCTTTGTGTAATGTGCCACTTTAGCCCTCATAATTTTCCTTGTTCTGCTTTACCTGAAATTAATATTTCCAGCTTTCATTTGCTTATTGTTAACATTGTAGCATTTCTCTCTCCATCCCATTACTTTTAATCTGAGGCTCCATATTTAAAGTGGGTTTCTTTTTAGAAAACATTAAGTAGTTGCCCTAGAGTTTAGAATAGACATTTTTAGCTAACCTAAGTCCACCTTCAAATAAGCCTATTTCACTTCATGAGTTGTGCAGATAACATACAGCAAAATATTCCCAATCCCTTCCTCCCATCCCTTGTGATTCTGCTGTCATTCATTTACCCATATGCTCTAATCATCATTCATTTACCCATATACTCTAATACTGCTACTATTCCTAAAGTTTTTTTTACCTCAAGTATAAGGAAATATAAGATTTTCCCTTCATTTATTCCTTCTCTGACACTCTTCCTTTATGTAGATCCAACTTTCTGACCTATATCATTTTCTTCCTCCTGATGAAAATCTTTTACCATTTCTTGAAGGGCAGGTCTGCTTGTGATCAATTCCCTCAGTTTTTATTTGTCTAGAACATCTTTATTTCTTCTTCACTTTTGAGAGATAATTCTAGCAAATATAGATTCATATGTAAGTAATTTTTTCCTTTCAACACTAAATATTTTACTTTACTTTTCCTTGTCTGCAAGATTTCTGACAAGAAGTCCTCTGTAATTCTTATTTTTGTCTCTATAGGTAAGGTGTTTTATTCTTCTGGCTTCTTTCAAGATTTCTCCTTGTTTTGCCTTCTGCAGTTTGAATATTTTTTGTTATTTAAGTGGTTTGGTGACTGTCATTAAGTTTAGAAAGTTCTTGGTCATTATTACTACAAATGTTTTTTCTGCTCTCTTTTTTTTCCTTTTGGTATTCTCTTTACACGTTACACTTTCATAATTGTCCCATGGTTCTTGGATGTTCTCCCTTTTGTTTCTCTTTGCCTTTCAGTTCTGGAAGGTTTTGCTGACGTATCTTCACGTTCTCTGATTCTTTCCCTAGCTGTGTCCAGTCTATTGAAGAGCCCATAATAGGCATTCTTTAATTCTGTAATAGTGTTTTTGATTCCTAGCACGTGCTTTGATTTCTTCTTAGGGTTTTCATCTCTCTGCTTAATTACCCATGTTGTTTACTTTTTCCTTTAGAGCCCTAAACATAGTAATCAAAATATTTTAAATTTTCTATCTGATAATTCCAACTTTTGTGTTACATGTGAGTCTGGTTCTGATGTTTTGTCCCTTCAGGCTATGGTTTTTCTTGCCTTTTAGCATGGCTTGTAATTTTTTATTGAAAGCCAGACATGTTGTATCAAGTAACAAGTCTTTCATGTGAAGATTATGTCAATGTGGCTAGGAGTTGGGCTTTATTTCATTTTGCTGTGGCTATAAGCTTTCAGAGGCCTCAGATTCTTTCAGTGTCCTTTTGTCTTCCTGTCTTGACATTGGGCTTCCCTGAGTACTCCTCACCAGAGAGTCTGTGCCTTGCAGCTCTCTCAGCTGTAATCCACTGTCATTATACTGGAGCCCTAATGGTGTGGTGGTGAAGTGTGGAGAGGGGTAACATTCCATAATTTTCAAGTAAGTGTAAGTCTTTTAGTGGGCCTGTATCCCTGACTGTGACCTTCCCAGCAAGTGCTTTCTTTTGCACAACTGTACCCATCTCCACCTCACTCTTACATCCCTCAGGTGAGAGAGGACTAGACTAGAAGGGGCTGGGGAGGAAGGACTCCCCCACTACACATACAGCTCTAGGAAAAGACTCTGGCTAAGCCCTTCCCCCTGGAGAGGAGGCCTTCTTCATGGAGAAGGCTTTGAGCATGTTTTTCAGGTAAACAGATTTTGGCTGTGACTCTGGATTCAAACTCAGTTCTCTAATGGTGTCAAGAAAGGTTTCAGTTTTCCAGCTTGTTCTTATTTGTGAGGATGGGAGTGATAACTTCTAAGCTCTTTATGTGTCAACTGAAACCAGAAGTGTATTTTTTTTTAAATCAGGTCTATTGGGATTTAACTTAAAGCAAAATCCACTTTTTTAAGGTACAGTTTTGTACATTTTGAAATCCCAGATGGTCACATAACCAGTACCACAATGAAGATATAGAGTAGTTTCATCACCCCCAAGATTCCCTCATTCCCCTTTCTAATGAACCCCTACCCCAGCTCTGGCAATCACTGATTTATTTCCTGTCCCTAACGATTAGTTTTACCCACAACATTATATAAATTAATGGACACATTATGTAACCTCTTGAATCTGGTTTCTTTCCTGAGCATCATGCATTTGAAATTCACCCATGTTGTTGCATGTTGCATGGTTCATTCTTTTCTGTTGAGTAATATCCCATTGTTTGATGCATCACAGTTTATCCATTCACCTGAAGTCCAGTTTTTGGTGATTGTGAGTGAAGATGCTATATGTATTCCCATACTGGCTTTTGTATGGACATAAGCTTTCATTTCTCTTGGGTGAAAACTTAGGAGTGGGATTAACTGGGTTGTATAGCAAGTGTACATTAACTATTAAATAAAAAATGCCAACTTTTCTCCAAAGTGGCTGTACCATTTTACATTCCCACCAGATACATATGAGAGAGCTAGTTGCCAGCACTGGTTTTCCAGTTCTATTTTATCCATTCTAACAGGAATCTAGTGGTTGGATGCATTTTTAAAAAGCCACTTTATTCCTGGTACCTGCCATGCAAAAAAAAAAAAAAAGAGGGAAAAGCCACTTTGTTGATTTTATTTGCTAATGAAACAACACTGGTGAACTGCTTAAAATCTGACCCTGTTTATTCGTGCTCCCTGGTTGTTAAAATTATCATAGTTGAAAAAAGTGACTTCAGAAGTTCAAAACAGGTGATAGCTTGGTCTACTGAAAAGAGAGTTCCCTAAGCTGGTGGGCTCTGTTTGATAATAGGCCTTGTCCAGAGAAGGAATAAAAGGATACTCCTGCTTTCCGGTGATTTCTTTCTGATAAGAAGATTCACAGGGCTGAGAGGCCCCTCTTGACCAAGAATCTGTGTTGCTAGAAGGACAGATGTAAGAAACTTCTCCTCCAGAAGAGGAGTAGACAGAACCTTTAGATTTGTTTCTGTCACCAGCAGTCCTTCTTAGAGGGTGAGGTGAGACTTACGCTCCTTCAAATACAAAGCTACTCCCAACCCCTGTGAAAGGCAGGGCTGCAGTTCAATATCGAGAGTATCTGTTATGTAAAGCACTGTGCTGGACACCTGGAGCCATCAAAATTCTCACAACTCCCCCTCCCATCTTATAGATGAGGAAACTACGGTCCCAGGTGGGAAGGGACCCACGCAAGGACAGGGTTGAAGGAAAAAGCAGTGACACAAAGGCAGCCCGGGTCCTGGGACTGCGACTTGAACTGAGGGTGGGGGTTGGAGTGAGGTAAAAAAGCTACTACAAAGGACATTATTGGGTTAATTGACAATATTAGAAAAGAAGACAATTAGATAAGAGAATGTGCAATTTATGTAAACAGTCCTCAACTCATCCTTTTAAAGATGCCCCTTTTCTTAAGAAATATACACCAAAATATTATGAATATAATTTATCCTCAAATGGTTCAGAGAAGAATGTGCCTATGCATAAAGAGGGGGTAAAGAGAAATCAAAAAGCAAATGGCAATTGTTAGTAATAGGTAAATTTGGATGAAGGGTATGGGGGTATTTTTTATAATACCCTTACAACTTTTTTTTCTTGCATGGGCAGGCAGCAGGAATCAAACGCAGGTCTTTGGTGTGGCAGGCAAGAACTCTGCCACCGAGCCACCGTTGCCTGCCCTATTCTTACAACTTTGTAAGTTTGAAATTATTTCTAAATAAAAGGTTTAAAAAATAATCTTTAAACCCTTTACTACAATAGGTTATACTTCAGCTTGCTGAAGCTACCAGAATGTAATATACTAGAAATGGATCGACTTTTATAAAGAGGATTTATTATGTTACAAATTTACAGTTCTAAGGTCACAAAAATGCCCAAACTAAAGCATCCAGAGAAAGATACCCTGACTCTAAAGAAAGGCCGAACAGCATCTGGGTTTTCTCTGTCATGAAGGAAGGCACATAGATGGCATCTGCTCGTCTTTTCTTAGCTTCTCTGGGGCAACCCTGGATTTCTTCTCTTAGCTTCCCTTGGCTCTCTCCAGGTTCTGGCTTGTTTAGCATCTCATGGAAAGGCACATAGCGACATCTGCTGGGCTCTGGCTCCTATCTAGTTTCTGTTGGCTCTCCCAGCTCCTGGTGGTTTCTGGGGCTTCTGCATTTCCAAATGTCTGCATCTCAACTTTCTCTGTATTGGCTATCCAAGCATCTGTCAGCACTCCAAGCAACTCTAAATGTCTGCGTCTATGTCGGTTCTGAACTTTCTCTCTCTCCATGAACTCTTTTAAGGACTCCAGTAAACTAAGATCCACATTGAATGAGCGGAGTCACGTCTCCATCTAATGAAAAGGTCACACCCATAATCGGGTGGGTCACATTCCATGGAAGAGATCTAATCAAAAAGTCCCACCCTAATCAATAGGTCTGCCCCCCACAAGATTGGATTAGGAAAAAGAACATGGCTTTTCTGGAGTACTTAACAGTTTCAAGCCAGCATAGTTTATAATTCTATATTCCTGGAAATCCAGGCCTTTTCCTTGGTATTTCTGGTGTCCTCCATATTGCTGGCACCAAAATACCAAATTACAGTTTATTTTTAAAAGTAGAATGCTTTTCAGAATGGTGAATTCATTTTAGTATTTTGGCATTTTAGTACTTTAGCATTTTACTGTGTAATCAACCTCTTGGAGTGCAAAGGGTGGCTGGAGTGTCCTGTGGGAGGGGAATGACCTTAGTCTATTCAGAGGCCACCAGCTGCCAGAGCTGAGAAGACCCGAAAGACACTGAGACCTCTGCTCTCCAACCAGAGAACAGCCATGCTTGGCATTCTCAGGGATTCTACTTCTGGGTACTGTCCTTATTTGGGAACACTCCATTTTCAGGAAGCAGTGAAGAATGTATCCGTGTGCTATTTGTTTTCTTGCTGAGCAGTATCACTCACGTCAATGTGTGTCAGAAAGGATATGGAAAACGGACAGGAGCAATGTGCCCATGCAGACTTGGGAGGCTTTTTCCGGCCTCCTATACCCCATGTCTTGGGCCAAGGGTTTGGGGGAGAAGAGCCCAACAATCACCTCCTCCACTGCCAACTTCCCTCCCTCCACTGAAGATTATCCACTGAGCAGCTGCACCGTGTGGCACCTGCTCACAGGCCCTATTGCCTTGATGCCCCACAGTGGCCCAAGGCAGGGCAGGACCACTGCACAGGAGACTCAGAGGTCAGATGGCTTGGCCAAAGGCAAAGCTTTAACAACTTCTGTAGAACAGGAAGTCTGTGCACACAGGGCTTCTGACAAGGTGCTTGTGGCTGTTTCTGCTCTTGCTTCTGCTAACTCAGAGCTCTGGGGCACCAACACCCCCATCTTAAGCACCAACATCCCCAACACAACCACTTCCTCAGGATGCACCACAATCTTCATACATGAAGGTAAAGCCTGCCTCTGCATTTGGCTCAGAAGAGGGACACAAGACCCTTAGACCAAAACTCCATTTGCTCTGGGATATCACCAAAAATGGTTCAGGACCAGGTATGCTGGAGTTGCCCTTGGGAGACTGCCCTGATTTTACTGAACAGTTTGCTCAAGGAGAATAAAACTCAGATAGTCAAGACCTGCTGGATTTTGAATGGGGTGTTATTTCCAGGTATTAAATTTTCCAACAGTCCACATTTATCTAGGTTTATTCTCTCTCAATACCAGAGACCCACTTTGCTGAACATCCCCCACATGGCCCAGACCACCAAACAAGCTGTGTTGGAAATTCCACCCAAATGTCACTTCTCCCAAATGCACTGGAAGTTCTTGCT